>CAKOAT010260709.1:108883-224381 GCA_932364175.1 Eruca vesicaria subsp. sativa | reverse complement strand
ATGTTGGTATCCAAAACGTTATCTCAGCCTCATGTTGTGTGGGAAGCTACTTGGGAGTATCTCACCGAAGATATCCTTTACAAGAAGCGCCGAGAAACTGGACGACCTGGTCAGTTTTGTCTTACTAATTTACTTATTTGAAACTCTCTATGTGATCTAATAAAACTATAAAACTTGCAGATATGATCTTGAGCGTAGATCAGATCAAAAATATTGCTCTTACTGAGATCGAAAATCATTTGCTCAGCAATGGTCGTAGCCTCAAAAAATGGCCTCATATGCCAAAGCCAGAAGATTTTGCCTGTTACAACGGCAATCGCCTTATAGATGATGAGCTTAAATATGTTGTGGAAGATCAGCTAAAGGAAAATGAAAGACTTATGGCGATGATAACAGATGAGCAAAGAGTAGTATATAACCAGATTCTGGATGCAGTTTTAAATGATAGCGGTGGAGTGTTCTTTCTTTATGGTTATGGAGGCACAGGAAAAACTTTCGTATACAGAGCACTCTCATCAGCGATCCGATCTAGAGGTATGATTGTTTTAATAACGCATCCAGTGGAATTGCTGCATTGTTGTTGGAAGGAGGTAGAACCGCACATTCCAGATTTGGTATTCCGATAGATGCTGACGAATTCAGTACCTGCAAAAAAATGGAACTATGATCAGATCGTGCAGAATTAGTTAAAGCGGCAAAGTTAATTGTATGGGATGAGGCGCCTATGATGAGCAGACACTGTTTCGAGACGTTGGGTCGCAGTATGCGTGATATTATAAGATCTTCTGAAGACAAACCTTTTGGAGGTAAAGTTATTGTTTTTGGTGAAGATTTTAGACAGATTTTACCGGTTATACCTGGGGGTGGTAGAGCAGAGACGGTTTTGGCGGCTCTTAATTCGTCGTATCTTTGGGAGCACTGCAAAGTTTTGAAGCTAACAAAAAACATGAGATTGCTCGCTGGTCTTACTGATGATGCAGCAAAAGAGCTTCAATCCTTCTCAAACTGGATTTTGAATATTGGAGATGGAAAAATAAATTTGCCTAACGACGGTAAAGTTGAGATTGACATCCCTTCTGATTTGCTGATTAAAAATAATGGAGAAGATCCTATTGATACTATGGCAAAAGAGATTTATGGACAAGCTTTTCAAACCTCAACAGATAAGGATTTATATAGACATCGAGCCATTCTTACTCCCACTAATGATGAAGTGGATAAAATAAATGATTACATGCTCTCGCAGTTGCCAGGTAACATGTTCAATCATTTACTCTTATGTTTCACTACCAATAAGAGGTCACTAAAGAAAAGGATTTACATATAATTTCAGGTCAAGAGAAGGTTTACCTTAGCTCAGACAGTATTCTCCCATCCGATGTTGACATAGAAGAAACTGTAGTATATCCTGTAGAGTTTTTGAATAGTGTTAAAGTGGCTGGACTGCCTAGACATTGTTTGAAGCTCAAGGTGGGTGCTCTTATTATGTGTCTCCGTAACATTGATGTTGCTGATGGCTTATGTAATGGTACTAGGCTAATTGTTACTCAGTTACTGTCCCATATGATAGAAGGTAGAATTATAACCGGAAACAATATTGCGGGTGACAAGGTTTGGATCTCTAGAATGTTTGTCACACCACCTGACACAAAGTTTCCCTTCAGAATGCGTCGAAGACAGTTTCCTGTTACATTGGCATTCGCGATGACCATCAACAAAAGTCAAGGTCAGACTCTGGAAAGTGTTGGTTTGTTCCTGCCTAGGTCAGTATTCTCTCATGGTCAGCTTTACGTAGCACTTTCAAGAGTTAAGTCGAGATCGAGATTAAAAATCCTAATAACTGGTAAAGAATCGAAGCAGCAGACCAAAACATTGAATGTTGTCTACAAACAAGTTTTCCAAAATATTCTGTAGTCAGGGTACGTGATTTTAATATACTTTTTCAAATAATTTCCGTTTTGATATATAAACTTTTATATTATTTTTTGACAAGGTATTGGAAGATGGGTACTGATGAGGTAGAAGAGAGATTTTATTTGATTACCATCCATGATTTTGCCTATTTCTATGACGGTATGGAATTTAATATTATTTACAGATACACTAAATTCAGAAATTATTTTATATCTATCACAGAAATTTATCCGGTATTAGGGCTTACAAACTAAAATATTTTTTTGCAGGTGTCTAATGGATTTGCTACACCTTTATCGAGATTTTGTACTTCATAAATTTATATTATTTATGGATAATAATTTTATTTTTATTTTGGGAGCTTATTTTGAAATTTATTATATTTTCTTTTAATATACGTACAGAAATAAGAAATAAGGTTGAAAATTAAACATAATACTATTATTCACCTAAAAATAAAAAATACAACATATATATAATATAATTCTAATTACACAGGATAATATAAAATCTGTTACTTCTAAAACTGTCAATTCTTTTTATAAGAAGTCTTAGCAAATCCATTAGATGACGAATGAAAATATTTTCGTAAAACACACTAATTATCTTGAGACTTTACAATTATACATATACACAATAACTGCTCGCACCATGTGCGTTATTTTATACCCTCTCATACAATGTCAAATATTGAGTACCGACTTTTCTCCATAGTGTAGGGTTTCTCCAAAACATGGTGTAGTCCGTTACTTCTAAACCGATATACTATTATAATAAATTTTTGAACATATTTATGTCCGCACAAGGTGCGGGCCGGGTCACCTAATAAATATTAAACGGAACAGGCGGGCACCGATTAAAATTCTCAGGCCTATGGGGTATGGTTCTTCCGATTGGATCAAACCGGATATACTTTTTTTTTGGTGCAAATCAAACCGGATATTAAGGCAGGAAATTCCAAACGCTCTCAATTTATCTATATTCCTTTCATCATCATGAACAAAGTTGCTTATTTTATTTCAAGTAAAAATACAAATGAAATGTAAATTTTAATACAAAAACTCACAAATCTACAAAGGAAAAAAATATCACTTGATTCAGGATTCTAAATTCTCACGTACTCGTACAGCTAGCCGCTGGATGGACTGATCGTCAAAGTAAGCATCAAGGGTTTTAATCTTGGATACAAACTCCATAGCTTCACTATACCTCCCTCCTCTGCAGTAACCATCCACAACCATTTTATAAGTCAACTCATTTGGTCTGCACTTATTCTTCGCCATACACTCAATCACATCCTCTATCTCTCCAAACATCCCCATCGCCGTGTAACCCGAAACAAACGTGTTGTAAGTGAAAATGCACGGTCTTATTCCACGCTCTGTCATCTCAGACAGCATCCTAACCGCTTCTTGCATCAACCCCTTCCTGCAGAAACCTTTTATCACCGTGTTGTAAGAGACCAGGTCTGGTGGTGTTAGCTTGGATTTCTCCAGACTCTTGAGGATTTCTTCTGCTTTCCAACACTCTCCTCTTCTTACATACATGTCCATGAGGCTGTTGTAGGTAACAATATCCGGGGTTAGCTCGTGCTCGCGGATAGATTGGAGAATCTCGTGTGCTTGGTCATACATGTTGTTCCTTGTGAAGATGGAGAGCATCGAGTTGAAAATCGCCAAGTCGGGTTTGTATCCGTGCTTTTTAAACAACGTGAATGATCTCTCCATCCCCGCTAGTGCTCTGCATTTAGAGTTTGCGAGAAGCAAAGTTCTCAAAAGCATCCAGCTCGGGAATATGTGGCCCTCAACTATCTCCTTCTCGATTCTCTCTATCCCTAGAACGTTCCCTCCCTTAGCATAGCACTGAAGCATCAATGAGTAAGATTTTTCGGTTGGTTTGAAACCTTTACTTTTCATGTCGGAAATCACATTCTCTCCCGACCTCCAGTCCCCTTGTCTAGCCAAGGCATTAAGCAACGCGTTGTACGTCGTGACACAAGCGTTGAAACCTGCTCTTGTCATCTCACCAAACATTTTCGACGCATCAACCTCCGAACCGCATCTCCCGTAAGCACTAATCAACGTGTTGAATGTGTCCCTACCAGGTTCAAAACCGCAGCTCTTCATTTCACGGAACACTCGGTTCACATACTTATCCATACCTTTATTCCCACACAGAGCAAGCATGGTGTTCCAAGTGACCTTATTCGGAGAACATCCATTAGACTTCATCTCACATAACATCTTTATCATCTCATTAGATCTCGACTTCTTCCCCAGCATACTAAGCACTGCGTTGTAGGTGCAAGTGTTCGGAACACAACCAGCTCTCTTCATACTGTAAAACAGCTTCAAAGCCTCTTCCTCCTTCCCCGACTTTCCGTAAGCATCTATCACTGTAGTGTAAGTGATTGCGTTCGGCATTACACCCTTCTGCGTCATCATCTCAATGACACCGGCAGCTTCCTTGCTAAAACCAGCTCTAACATAAGCTGCAACAAGCTCATTGTACGTGACAGAATCTGCAGGACACTTGTTCTCCTCCATCTCTTTCAAAATCTTAAGCGCTTCTGTATAAACCCCTGCTTTACCATAAACTTGCAACAAGGCATTGTAAGTTACAGTCCCAGGCTCATATCCACCAGACTTAAGCTCAGCGAAAAACTCCTTGGCTTCTCTTAACAAACCCTCTCTTGCACAAGCGGACAACACAGTGCTACAAGTAAACTCATCAAACTTCATCCCTTTGCTTCTCATTTCATCTAAAACCACTAGAATCTTGCTCCAAGACCTTCCCATTTTCCCGTAAACATCGAGAGCCACATTGTAAGTCACCAGAGTAGGTGAAGGTCCCACCTCTTTCATCCTCTCAAACAGATTGATCGCTCTTTCATACTTCCCAGTCCGTGAATAAGCATAGAGGATAGTCGTGTAAGCACGAACATCAAGCAAGTATTCTTGTAGAGGAATTTTATCGAGCAGCTTAGCTGCATCAGAGTACTGAGACTCTCTACCGAAGATCCTAACTAAGATCTCAATAACATGATGATCAAGCTTCAAAGCACCTGAATTCGAAGCTGAAACTAACCATTCGAACAACGAAACCGCTCTCTCCCAGTTCCCGGAGTCATCTAAAGCCTTGACAAGACTGAACACATCTGTCCTAATCAGCTCGGGTTTCACTGAATCGAAGAAGCTGCTCAATTCAGACAAAGGCTGTTCCAAAATGGAGTTGAGCAGCAAAGTCTCCTTCTTACAGAGTAGCTTCAGAGACCCGTTGATACCCAGAACGGGACTCGAGATGGGTTTCACATCGAGAGAGAGGGAACGAGCTGCGGCGGGTGAATTGGCATGTCGGGGAGAGGAAGAGAGGTGGACGAGGTGGTGGAGAAGGGAGTCGAGAGGGAAAGAGGGGTGAGGAGAAGGAGGAGGTAAGTGGAGTGTGGCGGAGCTGAATTTGAGGGAGTGGTTAGAGGATTGAGGCTGTGGAGGTCTCTTGGATTGAATAGGGTATGGAGGTTTGAGAGGGGAGAGTGCTGCGTCCATTGAGGAAGACGTTATCCGATATTTTTCGCTATGGTGAAAAAGAACAAGGAAAGGAATAGATAAAGTAAGCAAGCGCCTTTGGTTGAAGTTAAGTTTGAATGGCCGTAAGAAACTCTCGTCCCCTATCGAACCAATTTTTGATTGATTGGCCTTTCGTTCCAACCCCCTTAATCAGATTTGTACCCGACCCGGTTGATCCCCAATTTCGGATTAAAAAAAAAAACAGAACGGGAAATATCCCAAAATATCGGGCTGGTATTAAACCGGCTGTTTTAGACCATCTATGATCCAGAAGGACCAGAACCCGTCACTAGTCAACTTTAACCGGCTGGACTGCCTCACCGATTTGTTTGGTCGGTTTGATACATCTAAAATATTAAAACTAAAGTACACATTAGAGTTGTTTAGAAACATAGATGGTGTTAGACCCGGATTTATACCAAATCCCTCTTATTAATATTGGGTGTTGATTTGGTCAAATATGTTAGTTATCTACTTCCTATAATGTCAGTCTCATTCAAATAAGAGAAGGAATCAAAGCTAAAATTAGGTCTGGACATTTGGATATTTGGTTCGGTTTCAGTTTGGTTTCGGTTCGTTTCCGGATACCCATTTAATATATAAATCAAATATATATAAACAAAATATATTAGTTAATATGTTAATTTAAATGGTTTAGTGTTTACACGCTTACATATTCGTTAATCTAACAAAAGTTCGAATCAATAAAGTGTTAATTCTATAAATATTTATCGTATTATAATATAGAATTATTATACATATTTATAATATGAGAGAATAAATAAAACATAATGTGGTCTGATGGTAAAAATGTACTTACTCTTTGTATATCCAACATGGGTTCAGGTTGGCTTGATGTCATTTTATCTTAACTAAAAACTTTAACTTGTTTTTTCAGATATTCGGATACCCGTTCGGTTCTCGATTCCGTTCTGATTCCGGTTCGGTTTTTCGGGTATATAAATATAGGAACCATTCAGATATTTAAAATTTTTGGTCCGGTTTCGATTTTCAGATATTTTGGTTCGGTTCCAGTTCGATTTTTTGGTTCCGAATTTTTTTCCCAAGGCTAGCTAAAATAATGGAGCACGTATAACAATTTCAACTCCTATAAAAGACAACGATATTGCTCTTAGAAATGGGGAGAAACTTAACAAACGAGAGCTCAAGGTGAAGGACGAAACACTATACCTTTTTCATTACTTAATCAAACAATATTAAAAGGAGAATATGCTCGAAGGAGAGCCATGCCACAACCTTAAAAATAATCAACCAATCAGAAAAGAGTAAACTGCCGCATCACACACTTTCGTCGACTGAAAATTTAATTGGACTTTCTATGTGGGCTGTAACTACAAAATATTTTTTTTTCTTACGGCCCATATGAAACATGTTCTTGCATATCCCCAATCTCCTCTTGAGAGTTGGGTCTCCACGACTTTTCCACTTCGTTTTCACCAGTTCTTTCGTAACTCTAGTACACTGTTACCTCCAGCTCCTCTTCATCAATCAGTGACGGTCCTTAATCTCTTCTTTATTGTTTTGTTCTACCTCCTTCTTTTTCTCCTCATATATAAATTGGAATTGGTGCCAAATCTCATCGATACTTACTCTATAAGCCCAAAGGCTGCAAACACTTCTGTCAAATCCCAAGAGACATCCAGGCCCACCTCAAGCTCTCTCAACGGTAATAGAGGATCAGATCAACAGCAAAAGGTGGTCATTGTACGAGATTCACAGCTAAGGATTTACAGCTATCACACCGTTATGAGACCTTAGGATTGTGTGCTGTCGTCTGCTGAGCTGTCTCTTATCTTGTCTCTGTTCAAGCACTCAATCTCTCTGTATATGACCTCTCTTGTAATCGTTGAAACTAAGCAGAAAAGTCTTGAATATTAAGAATTATCTTCTTCATTATCTTCTGGTTTCATCGTGTCTTTATGGTATCAGAGCCATGGACGATGACCCAGTTTCTTCTCCATTAACAATCACACATTGTGTGACACTCAAGCTCAATGACTCAAACTACTTGTCTTGGAAATTCCAGTTTGAGCAATTTCTCAACTCTCAGTTCCTTTTTGGTCACGTTACCGGAGAGATTCCTCAACCACCACAGATTCTTACCGTTCGTGATGGAGATAGAGTCACAGAGACACCAAACCTAGCCTACGCCAAGTGGTTTCGCACAGATCAACGTGTTATGGCATGGCTGGTTGGATCTCTCTCGGAAGAAGCTATCAAAAGCGTCTACGGTCTTCGTTCTTCTCAAGAACTCTGGAATTTTCTGGCTCAAAAGTACAACTGAATCTCTCCCACCCGAAAGCTAGATCTACAAAGCAGAATCCAGAGCAAAAAGAAGGGGTCTCGTTCTCTCACTGAGTACCTCTCTGAGATCAAGTCTCTCTACGACCAACTGTCCTCAATCGGCACTCCTCTGTCTGAACAAGAGAAAACCTATGGCGTGTTACGTGGTCTTGGGAAGGAATACGAGTCCATCTCAACGGTTATTGAACATTCGATGGATGTTTTCCCCGGCCCAAACTTTGAAGATGTGGTGTTTAAGCTAATAGGGTTCAGTGAAAATCTCTCAGCTTATGAATCTCCTATTGACACGGCTATGCACCAGGCTTTCTATTCCAACATAGGAGAATACTCTCAGCGTGGTCGTGGTCAACACCGTGGAGGTTACCGTGGCAGAGGCCATTACTCAACACAAGTTCGCGGCTTTCCTCAGCAAATAAGCCAAGGTTCTGGACGTGCAGCTTCCTCAGGTGCTGACAAACGTCCAACGTGCCAGATATGTAATAAGTTTGGTCATGCTGCGTATCGTTGCTACAAACGTTTTGATCACTCTTATCAGGCTGAGGAGCTTCACAACGCTCTTGCTGCTATGCGTACGTCAGAATAGAAGCATCATTAGGACAGTGACTGGTATGCTGACTCAGGTGCCACAGCCCACATTACGAACGATCCATATCAGCTCCAAACATCTCAGGCATATTCTGGTAATGATTTGGTTCTGGTTGCTAACGGTGACCTCTTACCTATAAGTCAGATTGGTTCAGCGGTTTTGCCTAGTCTTCAAGGTAATATTCCTTTAAACGATGTTCTTGTGTGTCCCAGTATCACTAAATCTTTTCTTTCTGTCTCAAAACTTAGGGCTGATTACCCTTGTTCCATTGAGTTCGATGCTAATAGTGTTGTTGTGAAGGACAAACATACAAGGCAGCTTCTAACCAAAGGAACTAGACAGAAAGATCTTTATGTCTTGGAGAATCCGAAGTTCATGGCTTACTATTCTCACAGACAGCAAGCTGCAAGTGGTGATGTTTGGCACATGAGGCTAGGCCATCCTCATCAAGAATTTCTCTAAAGACTCTCCAGCAATAAAGCCGTAGTTATCAATAAACCCAGTCTACATCTCTGTGAGGCGTGTCAGCTGGGAAAGTCTACTCGTTTACCGTTTAGTAGTTTTACCTTTGTAGCTACCAGTCCTCTTGAGCGTGTACATTCTGACATTTGGGGGCCTGCACCTGTATTGTCAGCTCAGGGATTTAGATATTATGCTGTTTTTTTGTGGATCAAGCACGACGGGGAAAACCCGAAATCGGGTACAAAACCTAATTTCGGTATTATGGAATTTTTCAAGGAAGCATCAGGCTCGGGAAATATTTTCCATCAAGTTCAGAATTATTTAGGAGTTTATTAAAAATATTCAGATCATCGGAACGGGAGCAGAAAAATATTTGGGAGTGATCGAGGGTCAAAAATTCACCGAAAGGATTGAAATCAGTCGAATGGACCGAGAAGCTCGAGGTGAACTTACACTACAAGAAAACTAAGAAGTTACTAGAAAATTTTACTAGGAAAATAATTCCTCGTAAATTTACTACGAACTTACTTTGACTTTACGAGGAAACAAGTTTTCCTCGTAAGGTCCTCGTACAGGTACGAGAAAAATATTTCCTCGTAACACCGTAGTAAGGTTACGAGGAAATTACGTGGCAAAAGTACATTTCCTCGTAAGTCCGTAGTAATTTAAATCAAAAACGTGTTTTGTACCTACATTTCCTAGCAATTCCTAGTAAATGCTCAGATTCGAAAATTTCTATAAATACCACAATTGTGATTCATTTGAAACACACCAAAAAATAATTAGCTATAAGCTTGATCAAACACAAAAAAATGTCCGGTCCGGGAAATATTTCCGAGTTGCGGAAGTGGATGTATTCACACAGAGATGATAACGGGAGGGTGACAAAAGAATATCTCGAAGGGTTGGAGACGTTTATGCATCAAGCATATTCTACACCACTCACGCAGGAAAGTGGTAAGATGTTCTGTCCTTGTCGGAAATGCTGCAATACAAAATTAGGCCATCGTGAAAATGTTTGGAAGCAAATAATAAATAGAGGTTTTATGCCATATTATTATATTTGGTATCAACATGGAGAAGACGATGCTAGTTGTAGGAATGAAGGTAGCAGTAATAATAGCAATTTTCAGGTTGAACCGGTTGATCATTTGCGTAATGAAAATAGCTATCATCACCAAGAGGAACAAATGGTAGATTTTGATATGGTTCATGATATGGTAGGTGATGCATTTGTAACTCATGATGATGATGAAGTTGAAGAACCTAACTTAGATGCAAAATTTTTTTATGAAATGTTAAATGTTGCGAATGAGCCAATTTACAGTGGTTGTAGAGAAGGTCTTTCTAAATTGGCGTTGTCTGCTAGAATGATGAGTATTAAAACCGATCACAATCTACCTGAAAATTGTATGGATGCATGGGAAGAATTGTTTAAAGAGTATTTGCCAGAAGACAATGTGTCTGCTGAATCTTATTATCAGATTCAGAAATTGGTATATAGTCTTGGGTTGCCCTCAGAGATGATAGACGTTTGCATCGACAACTGCATGATTTACTGGGGAGATGATGAGAAGTTAGAAGAATGTCAATTTTGTAAGAAGCCAGGATTCAAACCGCAAGGTCGAGGGCGTAATAGGGTACCGTACCAAAGGATGTGGTACCTACCAATCGCAGACATATTGAAAAGATTGTACCAATCTGAGGAGACTGCTGGAGGGATGAGATGGCACGCCGAGCATACTCAGACGAATGGAGAGAGTCAGATGTAAGAGCCTGGAAACATTTTAACAATGTACATCCACATTTCGCTAGCAATAGCCGGAATATGTATCTTGGATTATGCACTGATGGATTTAGTCCATTTAGAATGTCTGGGAGACAATATTCATTGTGGCCGGTCTTTCTTACACCGTATAACCTGCCACCGGAGATGTGCATGCGACGAGAGTTTCTATTCTTGACCATATTAATACCTGGTCCAAATCATCCAAAAAGATATCTCGACGTTTTTCTACAACCACTGATAAAAGAGTTGAAAGGTTTGTGGTCAACAGGGGTGAGGACATATGATTGTTCAACGAAAACAAACTTTACGATGCGAGCGATGCTTTTGTGGACCATAAGTGACTTTCCTGCATATGGGATGTTGTCTGGGTGGACTACACATGGGAGATTAGCTTGTCCATAATGTAAGGGAATGACATATGCGTTTCAGTTGAAGCATGGTAAGAAGACTAGTTGGTTCGATTGTCACCGTCGATTTCTTCCCGTTTACCACCCATACCGAAGTAACAAGAAATTGTTCAGGCACAAAATGGTTGTCAGAGGCACAAAATGGTTGCCAGAGAACAAATCGAAGCGCAAATCGATTACTACGGTGCTCTAGAAACAGCTCCTCGTGGTGGGAATTGGCATGTTCCCAGTAATATGCCTGATTCTTATGGTGTTCAGCAAAATTGACACAAAAAAGTATATTTTGGGAATTGTCATATTGGAAAGATCTTTTTTTTTGCGCCACAACCTCAATGTGATGTATATAGAGAAGAACTTTTTTGAGAACATTGTGAACACTATATTGAATGTCCCAGGGACGACGAAAGACAACGTAAAATCGAGGTTGGACTTACCCGATATCTGCTCAAGGAGTGAGCTACATATAAAAAGCAATTGGCAAGTTCCAATATTCAGACTGTCATCAGAAAAAAAGTCTGTGTTGTTCAACTGGGTGGCTTCAGAAGTGAAGTTCCCTGATGGGTATGTTTCAAATCTCTCAAGATGTGTTGAGAAAGGGCAAAAGTTCTCCGGGATGAAGAGCCATGATTGTCATGTCTTTATGCAGCGACTACTTCCCTTTGCATCTGCGGAGCTACTACCGGCAAAAGTACATGGAGCACTTTCAGGTAATTAATTAATTAATATAATACGATGATATGATTAATTTATTTCTTTATATATACATATACTCATGTGGATATTTTTTGTTTTTGTAATATATAAGGAATTGAAGCATTTTTTAGGGATCTGAGCACCCGCACTCTTAAAGTGAAAGTTCTCCAACAACTTCATGAAAACATCTCCGTCTTAATCTGCAACTTGGAGAAAAATATTTCCGCCTACTTTTTTCGACGTCATGGAACACCTAATTGTCCACCTTCCGTATGAGGCATTACTTCGTGGACCTATGCATTATGGATGAATGTATCAGTATGAAAGGGCCATGAAAACTTTGAAAGGAAAAGCCAAAAACCTAGCAAGATTTGAAGGTTCTATTGTTGCGGGAAGTTTTACAGAAGAAACATCACATTTTACATCATACTACTTTGCACTGAAAGTACGTACAAGGAAACGAGCTCCAAGAAGATATGATGATGGTGGTGTCGTGCCGACATATATGGAAGACGATGTTCCAGACAACTTTTGTCATATTGGGCGATTGGGTGGGAAATTGAAAGAAGTTTGGTGGTCGAGTGATGAAGACGTCCATAGTGCACACCTTTATATTCTTCTTAATTGCGAGCATCCATTGATTCAAACCGCAAGGTCGAGGGCGTAATAGGGTACCGTACCAAAGGATGTGGTACACCAATCACAGACATATTGAAAAGATTGTACCAATCTGAGGAGACTGCTGGAGGGATGAGATGGCACGCCGAGCATACTTAGACGGATGGAGAGATGACTCATCCATCAGATGCAAGAGTCTGGAAACATTTTAACAATATACATCCACATTTCGCTAGCAATAGCCAGAATTTGTATCTTGGATTATGCACTGAGGGATTTAGTTCATTTGGAATATATCTGGGAGACAATATTCATTATGGCCGGTCTTTCTTACACCGTATAACCTGCTACCAGAGATGTGCATGCGACGAGAGTTTCTATTCATGACCATATTAATACCTGGTCCAAAACATCCTAAAATATATCTCGACGTTTTTCTACAACCACTGATAAAAGAGTTGAAAGATTTGTGGTCAACAGGGGTGAGGACATATGATTGTTCAACGAAAACAAACTTTACGATGCGAGCGATGCTTTTGTGGACCATAAGTGACGTTCCTGCATATGAGATGTTGTCTGGGGGGACTACACATGGGAGATTAGCTTATCCATATTGTAATGGAATGACAGATGCGTTTCAGTTGAAGCATGGTAGGAAGACTAGTTGGTTCGATTGTCACCATTGATTTCTTCCCGTTTACCACCCATACCGAAGAAACAAGAAATTGTTCAGGCACAAAAGGGTTGCCAGAGACACTCCTCCTCCATATTTAACTGGAGAACAAATCGAAGCGCAAATCGATTACTACTGTGCTCTAGAAACAGCTCCTCGTGTTGGGAATTGGCATGTTCCAAGTAATATGCCTGATTCTTATGGTGTTCAGCACTATTGGCACAAAAAGAGTATATTTTGGGAATTTCCATATATATATGTATACTAATGTGGATAATTTTTGTTTTTGTAATATATAAGGAATTGGAGCATTTTATATGGATCTGAGCACCCGCACTCTTAAAGTGGAAGTTTTCCAACAACTTCATGAAAACATCCCCGTCTTAATCTGCAACTTAGAGAAAATATTCCCGCCTACTTTTTTCGACGTCATCGAACACCTAGTTGTCCACCTCCCGTATGAGGCATTACTTTGTGGACCCGTGCATTATGGATGGATGTATCAGTATGAAAGGGCATTGAAAACTTTGAAAGGAAAAGCCAAAAACCTAGCAAGAGTTGAAGGTTCTATTGTTGCGGGAAGTTTGACGAAAGAAACATCACATTTTACATCATATTACTTTGCACCGAAAGTACGTACAAGGAAACAAGCTCCAAGAAGATATGATGATGGTGGTGTCGTGCCGACATATATGGAAGACGATGTTCCAGACATCTTTTGTCATATTGGGCGATTGGGTGGGAAATTGAAAGAGGTTTGGTGGTCGAGTGATGAAGACGTCCATAGTGCACACCTTTATATTCTTCTTAATTGCGAGCATCCATTGATTGCTTATTTTGAAAGGTAAATATATAAACATACATACTTATATATATATATATATATATTTTTTTTTTCAATATTAAATATATAACATAACATATATGATTTTAATCACAAAATCAATTTGCATTTGGGGTTTGGGGTTTATGTGTAGAAGAGGTTAGGAGTTTGGTTGTAGAAAAGGTTATAAGTTAAGGAAGTTGTGGTTTGGGATTTGGGGTTTCGATTTTAGGGATTTATAAACCCTTTCCTCATAAAGCCTTAGTAATAGAAAACGCGAGTATAGTCGTTTCCTCGTAAAGTTCTAGTAACGGTATTACTAGGACTTTACGAGGAAAAAAACGCGGGCATAGCTATTTCCTCGTAAAGCGTTTTCCTCGTAAGGTCTTAGTAATTGTATTACTAGGATCTTACGAGGAAATAAAAACACGGGTATAGATATTTTCTCGTAAAGCCCTAGTAATGTTACTAGGGCTTTACGAGGAAACAAAATTCCTTATATAAACTCGAGCAATCCGATTTCTCATTTTGTAGTAAGCTTCTCTCTGAATCCTCTAAAGGTTCTCCCTAATTCGTAGTTAGGTGATTAGATTAGGAAATTTAGATTAGGTGGTTAATTTAGGGAATTTAGATTAGGTGGTTAGTTTAGGTAATTTAGATTAGGTTGGTTTATTTTTTTTAACTGTTTTTTAAAATTATACGGGAATTAATGTTTTGATTTTTTTTTTAAAAAATATAGATGCCTAGGCAGAGCAAGATTGCTAGGGCTGCTAGTAAGAGGTCGTCTCTTCAGGGGAGTCACTACGGAGATCTTTTCGGGCGTCAGTCTGGTCCCGGTTCATCTTCGTCAGCTCCTGGTTCATCTTCGATTCCGGATCGTGACGCTGTTCCCGAGACTCAGGGAGATTCTACGGCGTCCCGGTTTGAGCAACCACCTCCTCCTCCTCCTTCACCGGTCGGGGTTCATCCCGATTTGCAGGTGCCACCGAACGCACCCTTTGCGGTGTACACGGTGGAGGATATTTTGGCCCTTCCAGGCAGAGAAGGGCTGCCAGAGTTAAATCATATCCGACGGGACGACCAAAACGTATTATGGTATGTTTTAATTTTAAAAAGTTTTTTTTAATTTATTTCTTAATTAACAAAATATTTACAAATTAATCTAATTAATGATTTATTTTGTGTCTTTCCAGGTTTGGTTTTGACAATTGTGTCGCAACTAGCGTCACGGACTGTATCAAGGGATACTTTCCCGATGCATCTCCAAACTGGAAGAAGACGGCAAGCCACACAAAAAAGAAGTGGTTCAAATCGTTCGCTGTAAGTTTAATTAATGATTAACTTAATTTATTTTTAATTATTTAAAATTATTAATATTATTGAACTAATCCGTCTCTTATTTTTTCTGGTTACAGCAAAAATATCGTTGGTCTATTGGGATTCACCAACGGGTGAAGACGGAGTTTGAGCGCAAGGCAAGAGCATGATTGCTCGACATGGTCTACAACTGGAAGTGTGACTTTCAGGTATGGATTTATAAATTATAATATATACATATAATTTTAAAAATATTATTGACTTTAATTCTAATTATTTTCAATCAGGTGGATGGTTACGAGGACGGGAAACCCGATTGCCTCACAACCACGGTGTGGGATGGCCTCATCAGCTATTGGGGGTTGTCAGACTCGGCCAGAACCTCCAACACAAACTCCTGGAACCGCATGACCAGAGACGAGTATGGCAACACGAAGATGCTTCACACAACGGGTCGAAAACCTCACGGGGGAGTTCGTCTAGACATGGTAAGATGATTTTTAATAACTATTTAATTTTTATTTTATAGGAATATTCCAAATTAATATTTAATTTTAAAAATTACTTTTAGCCTAAAGAGACATGAGTTCTTCCATCTCTGAAAGACCTTTACGAGAGGACCCACCCGAACAAGGCTGGGCAGTTTGTAGATCCTACTTCCGAGTGGATCTACAACGAGGTTGTTGCCCGAGTTGACGAACGCCAGACCCAGCTGACTCAGTAGACTGGGACTCCAGTCATATTATCCACTCTTGAAGTTGTTCCTATTAATTCTTATTATTTATTTTATTTTTTTTCTTAACATTATTAATATTTTTATTTAAAGGTCGCCCCTAGGAAAAATGGGCGTATCGTTGGGATTGGCTCGGTTAACGATGTCCCTGCAGCGACATCGTCTTATCTTCAGGAGCAGCACGATGTCAATGCTCAGCTACGCTCGGAGTTGGCTTTGCTCACCGAGCATGTGACTTCTCTCACCGATGTCCTCAACATTTTGGCGGTTGGAAACCCACAATTGGAGGAGATGTTGCGTCAGAAACGGGAACGCGGAGGGCTTCAAACCCAACAACATCCACCATCACAATCACAGCCGGCAACCAACTTTGGAGAGGAGTAGGATTTGGCGAGTTAGGGCGAGTTCGTTCGGCAATTTCACGACCAGCATCCATAGTTTTTTATTTTATTTTAATTGTATATTATGAATTTTAAAACTTAATATTATATTATTTAGTTATTTATAAAATATTTTTTTTCTTTATTTATAATTTGGTTTTTTTTTAAAAAAAAAATAAATTATTTATATTTATAATTAATTTTTTTTAATAGGGGAAAAAATATTTCGAAGCAAAATCCTCGTAAAGGTTTCCAAGTAATGTCCTCGTAAATTATTCTAGTAAGTTCCTCGTAATGTATTACTACGCGCTTACAAGGAAATAGGTTACTATGACATTACGAGGAAACCTTACGAGGACCTTACGAGGAAGATATAACCACACGTTTACGAGGAAATGTTTCCTCGTAAATTAGCTACGACCTTACGAGGAAAATGGCTTTACGATGAACGTGTTTCGACGAACCGTGTTTCCTCGTAAGGTTCTAGTAAATGGTAATTTACTAGGAAATAACGAGGAAAACTCGTCTTAGTAATGGACGAGTTTTCTTGTAGTGTTATCTATGAGATAAGGACGTGGTGTCAACTGCCTGGCATGGTAGGTGGCAAGAGAAGAACGAGGTGTTGAAGCTCAGGAGATCACAGCATGCGGAGTGACACACAAAAACACGAGATGCCACACAACCTGCAATCGAAGCATGTTGAGCGACATGTCTAAGCTGTGATGTCGACCTACATGCAACCTGCAGGCTATGTATTAGACATGTGGAGGGCGTGGTGTCATCTGGCAGGACTTCCTGGTCATTCAGCCAGAAATGTGGAGCACGAGGTGCCGCGACGTATGCGTACGGAACCATGCGAAGCGACTGCCACACAGCTTGCTTCTGATTAGTTGCTGCAACCTATAAATAGCCATCATTCGATACTTCTCATCTCCCTTACAGGTGGTGAAACTTCGCTTATAAAAAGGTATATGTTCTTACCATAAACATCATCCTACAATTTCTTTGTGATATTTGTATCTTTTTGCAGTTTTTTTTCCTTTGATCCACTACGACGAATTTTCAACTTGGGATTTGTGGTTTCAGCGTGGGAAGAAATAACAAGCGCTCTTCGGCTGCGTGTTTTTAGGTTTGAATTTCTCTAGATTTCAGTCCACAAATTACCTCAATATCTTTGGAAACCTGTTCTTGATCTTAGATATATATATTATGAGATCGCTAATAGTGTTTAAAGGTTTCTAATTTATTTAATAGTAGCTTTCCATGAAATGAACATTTTCTCTTTATTCTTTCCATCTCAACCGCAGTCTGATGCTAAAATAATATTCAACGACCTTTTGCATTTGTTTGGTCACCTTTCTTGCATTATGTGGCTAGATTACAAATATGACGGCTCTATGATCAATTGCTCACACTACACAAGAGAACTAAGACTCTCGTTTGTTTGCAGGTTTAACACTGTCAGAAAATCAAAGCTAACTAAGAGAATATATCCTTTGTAATAAACTCATATTGTGAAAGATTATTTTCTGCAGAGTAAACCAGTTTTGGAATTTGTGACTGAAGATTAACATTTCTTAAAACCAAATTGGAAATATCCGAGGTTGAAAATCAAGGACGAAACTTCAAATTTTTTTTTTCTCTAAGAAAATATTGACTTAATTGTGAGGCTCTTACTAAATAAGGAGTTTCTGGATTAGAAGAAGATTCACACAAGTTGGAAGAGGATTCACACAAATATTCATCAATCATGTCTTAGTTATTCCTAATAAAAGAAAGTTTTACTTTTTCATCATGAAATTGTTCAATATATTTTAAACGTGTATATGGTTCAACTGATCTAGGGGTGCAAGGAGTTTTGGTTGGAAAGCTCTTTCGAGGACCCATTCACCTAGAAGATTTATATAATTCTATTGGACATTGGATCTTGGAATAACAGAGTTGGTTCTTGAAATATCAATTTAAAGCAACATGGTCTCCCCTTTTTGCTGGAAAATTTTAGCTTTGAAGAGAAAGCACTTATCATAGCTTTGTAATGAACTCCAAAGATCAAAGAAACTGGAATAGATCCTTTAATCATTTCTGAGATGTGAGTTTTATATTGTTACACCAAAGATTTTAATTTTTTTTTGTCATTTAGAGAAACTGTAAAGTTTGGATATCTATTAAAATAAATTGGTCTAATACATAAAACTTGATTCAACCGAGCTTAGCAGAGAATCTTGAATCACTCTACTTTGAGAAAATTCAGAGTCACTTCTTTCTACTCAGACACTTTCTCTAACTCATATCTCATTTTTCGTTAGGTTTCCCAACTAAAACTTAACTATAATACAAACTGATTGAGTAAAAAAAACTGGTGATTTAATATTTGCCTTTTTCCAGAAATCATAACGGGTTCACTCCAGGCACAGTACTTATTTGGACCACCACAGGCTGAGCTCATCCTTGAAAGCTTTTCTCGTCGGTACAAGACAAGTACAATACAGGTTCATTATCAAGTCATGGATATGCTTGGATATCGCAGGTGTGACCTCACTTCGAGCTGTGACAGTCTATCTTGAAGCTATGAAGTAATCGTTTCTTGCCGCGTTTCTTGCCGCCGCAGCTATCTTCAGATCGAGAAGCTCAAAAGCTCCTTCAATGGTGGATTTTAAATTAATTTCACAATTGGTCCTCATAACTTCTAGTTATTTACAAATCAGCCCCAAAATTTGCAATTTGCGAAATTTCGAATCAGCCCACACTTTCAGATTCTATAATTCATAAGATATGTAAAAGTTTTAATTTGCAAATAAATATTCTACACCATGTAAAATACAAATATATGCCAAAGTTTTATTTTCTAAATAAGTTAGATTTCTTTTCACTAAATTAAGATGGTAAAAACTATTAAAATCATGATATATCAAGATAGAGTTAATAAATTATCTAAAATAAATCAAATTAATATGATAAAAATCATTAAAATGCAATATACAGATCTAATTAAACCTAAAATAATCTAAATTAACTAAAATAAGATACTCTAAAATTGTAAAATAAGTTTTTTTCTTAAAATACAAGAATGTTTATATTCTTTAAATTATTGAAGACTATGTGTCAACGAGACGAATTATATATGTACACCGCGACGATATTTGCCATTGTAAAATGCAATTGTGTACACGTGAAATTTTGTAAAACAATTGTACACGTGGGCATGAATTATATATGTACACTGTGACGATATTTGTATGTGCAATTATAAAAAATTTATGAGATTGTAGACGTTAATCATTGCAATGATGACCACAACCACGGTGAAAAGGATTGCATTGATATGAACATGTTTCAATAAAAAAAAAGAGAAATTCATGACAATGTACACGTTAATTATTAAAATTAGATGTACATGTGTACACATATAATCTTTATACACATATAAACTTGTACACATGTGATTTTATTGATAATGTACAAATTCATATGTATAACCAATAGTAAATACTGATATCTCATGATTTTGTTGTATTTTATAATCTTATTTTACTTCATTTTAGGCATTTTAGATTAAATTTAGGTGTGTATATTATATTTGTGTGTTCCTTTGCATGTAACAGGAATTAAAATGCACATTTAAAAGTTTAGAGGTCAATAATGAAGATATATCCATAATTCTGTGAGTTTAAATCCAAAAAGAGATAATAATTAAACATGATGGACCATTTGTGCAATTATAAGAAATAGCTGAAATGCACAGTTAAAAAATTTGGGCTTAATTCATGAGGATTTATATATACATTTTGAGAGTTTGGGGTCAAATTGAAAACATCTAAGAATTAGAGGATTAAATGTGCAAAACCATGACAATTCACCATTGTTGTTCGAGCTTCTTCTATCATATAAAAACTGAATAGTGATGATTCTTGATGGTCGCCACGGTGGATTTGTGTCAAGGAAAAAGCTTAATAGAGGATAATAAGCACATACGGATCAAGTTTCACTGTTGATATGAATCCAAAAAAAAATGTGATCAAGTTGTGTGCAGTGGTGGAGAAGAACAAAAGATGTTGTGACATATGATGTATAATAGCTTGGTGAACACAAGTTACAAAACACGATTTGCAATTTTTTTAAAAAGAAGATCTCCACCGAAAAAGAAGAAGAAAGAGATCTGTTCTAATCTTTTTTATTAAAAAATAAATTGCTGACTAGAAGAAAAAAAAATAAACAAGATGTTTCTAGTTTTGATTTGGTTAAAAGAAACTACCCCAGTAGCACTAAGTGTCTTTTAACGTGATAAAAACTCAGAAAGTGACTTTGGATGTTAATCACTCTACTTTTTATCGTTTGTCTCTTAAACTAGCTAATATTGAAGAATATAACCCCTCTTTTAAAAGAGATTTTATACGACTTGGACTAAACCAATATGAATATATTTAAAATTATTTTCTCTATGCCTTTGCAAAGCACTTTCGAAAAATAAAGGAACTATTTCAAATGGTTTGGTAAGTTGAATATCACATTCTTCAGTTTTGATAGAAAATTTAGTTCTTAGAAATTTTATTTTTGAGATTTGATAAATTTGATATTTATGAACTTTTGGTATTTACCAATTATCAGTTTATCCTTGGAAATCATCTATAATTGTTTCTTGAGTAATCATTATCTTTTTAAAAAAAAAAAAAATTAATAGCTCTCTTTTCTGATCTGGGAGAAGAGGAGGATTGGGATTTTTATGAGCTCATCAATAATATGATTCTATTTTTGATATTTAAAGATGTAAGTCTAAGACTCCTTACAATCACTAGATCTTTTCTCCGCGTTACGCGCGGATTATGTCTTTTAAATTTATCTTTTAAATAACTTCCATACATTTGATAATATTTCTTTTTATAAACTTATAAAAATATTATTCTGAAGTATGTGCAACTGCAAAGAATTGAAAGATCATAATATGTATTGACTGTCTTTCAAGAGTTCAAATTTTGAAAGACAGTATTCTAAAAATTGGTTTTAAACAAAAAAATTTGTCTAGAATAACTTTTAAAAAATATGTTTAGGCATTTAGACAAATAGTTTTTAAAAAGGTGGCTAACTACTGCATTCCGATTATTTAAACACTAAATATGTTTATTAATGTTGTTTTTGTACCTGATATCCAAAATTGTATGACATTCTCTTAGACCAAAAATCTCTATTCTGAAATATTTCTCACACTTAAAAAGGTTATTTTCACATTATTTTAATAAAAATGCTAGTTTTTATGATCTGATAAAATATCTCATCTAAGGAATAAATAATATTTATGGAATATATTTTGAATTAGATAGGAAGTGTAACAGTTAATACTAATCCAATTAAAGAAATAACCAATACAACCATTATTACTGTTTCCATAATATAAAAACTTGTAGATGAAGGAATATATGAAAACGCATCTCGTTATTAAATGTCACTCATAAATGTCACTCATAAATGGTTTTGATATATAATTGATTGCGGGTTTAGGGTTTAGGGTGTAGAGTTTAGTATGATACAAATCATATCATACTACTAAATGAGTTTGAAAAATATTTGAATTATACTAATCTTACGGATAGTAACCTCATTTTACAAATCATATGATATAAGTATGATATCAAATGTTAGAAATTATATAATATGATAGAAATTATATTAGTAGATTTATGCATATACGAAAAGGAAAATGTTGTATATAGAATGTAACAAATCATAGTGTAGTAACCAAAATGTCAAAATTCTATACTACTAAAATGGGTTTGATACTTATTTGAATTATGTAATCTATATTGTTGTTTTGGACAATGTTAAAAATCATATGATATCAAATGTAGAAAATAATAATTTGTATAAAAATCATATCACATATAACTACAGGACAATGGCTGCTATATCGAATGTTAAAAATATTAGAAAACATATGATATCATACAAATCAGATTAGTATATTTATGCATATACGAAAAGGACAATATTTTTATACAAATTCCATACTAAACAAATGTTAACAATCTATACTACTAAACTGGGTTTGATATATATTTGAATTATGTAATCTATACTGTAGTAACCAAATGTTATAAATCATATGATATCAAATGTAGAAAATGATATCATATCTTACAAATCATATGATATCATATAATACAAATATTTATATTTTCTACATTTGATGTATATATCTTTTATATATTTATACAAATATTTACATCTTTCTTTTATAACTTTTGGTTACATTTGATATCATAAATATATTTATATTTTCTACATTTGATATCATATCTTGGTAATCATATGACATAAACCGAAATGACAATGTAAATATGTAACCCTTCTATAAATCATATGGTATCAAGTTACAAATAATGAAACTGGTTGATATAACCCGGATAAAATAAAATTATGTAACATAAAATGAATTATGGTTAGAGTAATTAATGGGAAGAGAGAGATTAAATCGGGTATATGGTTAATGTGATATGATTTGTAATATTCGATATATATGTAGATGTAGGACGAAAATTAATGACGAAAATGCCATTAATGAAAGGTGCACACAACTTGTATAAGTCGATTTTTTTCGGGTGCCTTCACTTTTAATAGTATAGATGTATATTCTTTTAGAATTAATATAATGCTTCAATATCTATTCTCTCCATAGCAAAAATATTCTTACTTCTTTGAGCATAAAAATAATTCCGCCTCATCACTTCAGACACATTTGGTATTCCACATGTTTCTCTATTACTGAGAAAAGAAGTTAGACTTTGAGTGTTCTTAGGAACTTTGGCTGCTTCCTCGAATATTAATTTCCGAGGTGTACATCAAAATGCCATCAATACATATGAGAATAAATTATTGCAGAATTGTTTTACAGACAGCTCATTAAACTTTGAAACATGGCTTGAACATTAGTAAGACTGAGTGGCATCACTAAATATATATTATAATCTATGAGTTTTGAAACATGTTTTATTATCACTTGTATCCATCCTCACTTAGTGGTTGTTCACTCTTAAATTGATCTTCGAATATAGTTTAGAACTTCTAAACTTATCTATCATATCCTCCATTAGCTAAATTGATATTATTATTTTTTTCAAAAACCTTATTAGTTTAACTATTTAATGGAACATTGGTGGTTTTAAATTATAATGAATACATTTAATGAGATATAACCTCGAGTTTGGATATGCTTTAAAATATTTTTAAACATATATATTATAAATTTATGTAGTCTAAATTCTTCAAATCTCGCATTTAAAAAAAAAATCATTTTAAGAAATATTTTCTGTTGATTATATTACATCATGAATTTTCAAATGTTTCGTATATATTAACTGAATTAATTTTAAAGGATTTTTAATTTGTTATTGTAGATTGTTTTATATTGTTAATTTACCATGATTTTCTATTAATTATCATTTTTTGAAAGAAATATATTTTGAATTTTTTATGTTTTAAAATATTTAATAAGATACTAAATTTGTATATCTTAATGATAATTTTTAATTTTATGTGAAAACAAATATATTCGAAGGATTTCAAGTACATATACGATTTTATATATGGACTTCAAATGATTTCATATACGACACTCACTGAACTTTATTTTCTTGGTGATCTTCGAACATTGACTCTTGCACCACTCTCAGTCCGTAAATACCTCGGCATTCCATTAGTTTGAAATACAACGTCAGGACGCGTTCAAGCTTTCTTCAAATCCGAAAAGAGGTCATATAAAAAGCAACGTGCCAAATCATGAAAGATCTCAATTTAGATCGTACCAAATGCAATGAACCCACCGTATCTTCTTCTGATTTCTTGTGGTGCTAGGGAACAGAAACACGTCAGAGGAGTCTGGAGAAACTTGCAGTTTAAGAAAGCTCGTTTTGTCTTCATTTATTGTCAGCCAAAAGTGGTCTTAGCAAATGATATGCTCACAGATCCCGCAAGCTGATTGTAAGTGAGCGTTGAAGCTGCGTTGTTATCTTTTCTCTTCTTTGTCTCAGCCAACGTGAACCCGCTTGCCGGCATCATGGTTTGAGATAAACCTGTGTACGGAAACTCGCTTCATGTAGTCGCTTCAGATGTCTCTGATAGCGTATGGAAAATGATTTGTGTCTCGGTCTCCTTCGAAAACAATGAACCAAATCACTTATAAGGAACCGGGGTTTTGAAGCATCTGTTTATTCCGGTCTATTTGTAATTGTAGCTTTGATACAATAAATATTGTTGAGGGTAGCTTGTTGTATTACATACCTGTTAGGTTGGTAACTTGTTTAGATTTGTAAGCTCTTTGATACCTTATTTTCTCCTTCAAAACAAATATTATGATTTCCCAGGTCTCAACACATAATCACAGAGACTTATACAGATCTTATGAAAATCGATTGAAACCCTCATTGAAGTTCTCCACGGTACTTAGCATCCATTTCCTTGTTAGGAGGAAACTTAGGTAATGTCGATGTATCACAAGCATAAGGTTTTGTGTTAAAGTACTAAAATAATAGTATATCCACAGAGAAGACCAAAACACTGTCAGTTTTAGGTTTTGGGTTCTTTTTTCTTTACCTATTACATGAGAGCATAAGAGGCAGTTCCTCGTTAGTCTGGACCAAAAGATAATAGATTATCCTGAAAATCAGCTGATGTTATCGGAAACTCCTTGATGTTAATAGATTCTCAGACAACGCTCATATTGATGTTGTAGTCTAAACATCTTAGTTTGAGAATGTAGCTTGTTATTTTCTCAGAATTCTTCATCTGGTGAACCAAAGAGTTTATCAGATAAGATTAGTTGTTCAATATACACAAAATAAACACACATAAAAACTCATTAAGACAATCTATCTGAACGAGTAATTTTAATATATTTCTTTGGTCCCTTTCTCACCTCACTTCTTCCTTTTAAGAAGTGGTCTTCCGGTAAGAATCTCAGCGAAAAACAGCCGAAGCTCCAAAATATCAACTGTGACACTGTAACACATAATGGATCAAAGATTTTTTGGATTTAAACAGTTTCTTCTTATTATTCTGAACCTAAACAAAACAAAAAAAAAGAATTAAAAAGTGAGAATGGGTGATTTAAGGAACAGCACAACCAAATCAGAAAAGCAACAAACAGAAACGGAAGTGTTGAAGTCGCTCCTACAGTGATACAGCATTCTTTCACTCTCCGACATCGTCATCTTGCTCTTGATTTGCTTGTACAACAGTTCCCTGTCGTAAAGAGAGTAGTGAGTTTTTTTATTGGAATCAAATCTAGGGAAGCAAATAATCTTATCTGAAATTAGTTTTTATACCTGCTCGTCGATAAGAAACAGTTCTAAACCCACTAAGCATGTTCCCCTTCCGCTGTGTTTCTCTTCCTACAAATGAACAAACGGAAACGCAGCCCGGATTAACTAAGCCAGAGGAACGCCTTTAAGAAATTGAGCGATTGGAGTCTTAACGGTCGGATTCGTCCATTTGGTCGCCATTGTCTGATGTGCTTTGATGGGTTTCGTGAATTTTGCGAGGAGAAGAGTTTTGTTAGGTTTATATAAGGTGGAGAACAGAGGGTTTTGGAACGGTGGAATAGCTTACCATTAAAGGATTAAATTGGGGGTTAATGAGAAATAATGGTGGAACTACAGTTACCGATCAGAAAAACAGAAGATAGAAAAAAATTAGAGCTTCGTAGAAGAGAACGATGAAGGTGGAAATGGAGAAGTGTGTTTGAAAGCTTTTACTGCCGAGAAATTGATTGGGTCAAAAAAATGGGCTGGTTTAGGCTGGTTTACAAAGTGGACCAAAACATTTTGTAATTGTACGAATGTTTTGTGCGTGAAGTGACATGGCAGATCAGAACATTCTGATTGGTGGATTTAATTAAATGACGTGGACACTATATTCTTTGAGTATTAAGAGCTTTTAATAGTAGTGTAATTTTCAAATTACTAATGAATTAAATTTTATTTTATTATAAAAATATATTTATTTTTTATTTAAAATATAACAAATTTTCTTAAATTTTTAAAAAAATCAAGTACGATAATTTATGAAATGCTAAAGTTAAATAAAAGTAAATACTTTTGCAGCTAAATAACTAACTTATGGGAATAAAAATATTTCCAACTTGTTTAACAAATATGATATATGTATAGAAATTATAATGAAAATAATAAATGTCACCATTTAAAAAATGAACATTAATCTTGTACCATATAATTTTAAATTTTTATACTTTTGTTAAAAACTGTGTAATCTTAACTGTTATTCTTTTTCCAATTTTATGATTTTTTAATTTTTTATTTTCAAAATATTTAGATTTCTTACATTGGTAAGACATAATTTAAATTCTTTTGTCTCTGGTTAAACAATTTTAGAAATTCAAAATTTAATTTTGAACTTTCAGATATTATATCAATTATTTTCTATTATTTTATTTGTTAATTTAAATTTTGTGATTGATTTTCATTTATTCAAAAAATAATTCTCATCTAACCTATTGGAAAGAAATAAAACTTGCGGAACTCTTAACAGCACATCTATAATAGTTGGCTTGGCCTAAAAATTCTAATAGTTGTTTGAGATTAATAGGATTAGGGTATTATGTAGTTACTTTAACTTTTATTGACTATATGTATATTCTTTTAGAATCTAACAATATTAAAAGGCCTTATTCTAAAGTGCTCAGCCTGTCCACATGACATTTTTATTCCAACCAATGGAGAGTAACCAGCTGTCCATCTCCGCCTAAGCATTTGGGCTTAAATTTTTAGTCATCTGAGTTTTTTATTTTTAGTCTTATTTTGTTTTCGGCCCAAAGTCTTCCATTCTTCTACGTTCAAGCGCGTTAACCTAATTTCCCTTCACTGTCGAGATTGATTCCTTCCTTTTTTTCGGCGATTCGATTTTTTCAACGGAAATCGATTCATCAACACCACTCCATCCCTATATGGTGAATCCTCCTTTAATGGCTTCTCCCCCTTTCTCCACCAGTTCATCAATGGCGATGACCCTTCTCCAGTCATGATGAATCACGTCCTCAACCATCTTTTTCCATGGATTTCTTCAAATCCGAGTATGGATCTTCTGATTCCAATGAGAAGAGCAAGAATCCTTCTTCTTCCGCATGAGCTTCTTCTTCATCTCTCTTAGTAAGTTCTTCAGATATATATTTTTATTCTCGTCTATGTTCAAAGATGGATCTTTTGATGATTTAACTCTTATAATCATATTTTCTATACACTTTATCTTCGGTGGGTTTTCCACGAAATCTTTGGTGGTGAAAAAGAGGGTGAAGGTGGCTCAGGGTCATTGGCATCTGTTGGGACATGAAACCTCGTGAAGTGTTCAACAATTACAAGATTGCTCGAGTTCGAGTCTAGGTGGTAACAATTCAAACTCATGTGGTGACGTGGCAAGTGAAGAATTATCTGCTGATAGGATATACATAAGTCTGAGAGATTCTAGGAATTAGAATAGGAGATTTGATGTTATCTTAGAGTGAAAAGATCAGCTCGCCTAGGTCTATAATAGGCGAGGCTGGTGCTTTAGAAAGTCTACGGGTTTAGAGCTTTAGTGTTTTTGACGGCAAGAGCAAAAAGGTTTTTTGGGTCTTGTGAGTCTTTGAAGTTGTTCAGTGTTGATTCACATGTTGTGAAGTCAAGTAAAGCTGATTAAACAAGTTACCGTGTAATTTGTTTAAAGAACTTCAATAAAGCATTCAGTTGTTTGAATTCGTGAGATTATATCTGTGCTCTAGGTTTTTCATTTGGTATCAGAGCGGGAACCTATCTAGATCTTACGATTTATAACAGGTAGAGATCCTGAGGAGAGCATGGATTCGTCAAAAGAGCTTGTTGCTGTTCAGAGAACCTTCATGCTCGATGAAAATAATTTCGGACATTGGAAGGTTAGGATGAAACAGAGGCTCAAAGGTATTGAAGAAGATGTGTGGACTGCAGTGGAGATGGGATGGACTGAACCAAGCCAAAAGACTGAGGATGGTGAAGTGATTCTGAAGCCTAAGGAAGATTGGACTGATAAAGACAAATCAAAATCAAAACACAACTCCAAGGCCATATCTGAGATTTTCAATGCAATTAATCCAGAGCAGTTCAAACTTGTTCAAGGATGTGTCTCGGCTAAGGATGCTTGGGATACACTGGTTGATTATTACGAGGGTACATTGACAGTTAAGAGATCGAGACTTGATCATCTAGCAACACAGTTTGAGAATCTAAGAATGACAGAGGATGAATCTATAACTGTGTTTAGCTCGAAACTTAGTGCTATTGCTCATGAAGCCACTGTCCTGGGCAAAGAATACAAAGACAAGAAGCTGGTCAAGAAGATGATTCGATGCTTACCAAAAAAATTTGCTAACTACAAGCCTCTACTGAAAGTTGGTATGAACACTGATGACATGAAATTCTCGCAATTGGTGGGAATACTCAAGGCCGAAGAGATGGAATCAAGTGGTGAACAAACTAAGAAAGGTAAAGGAATTGCGTTTGCTGCTGAGAAAAAGGAAGATAAGATACAGATGCTGCATGACACTCTGAATCAGAAATTAGAGGATAGTATGGCTCTGATGGCACGAAATTTCAAGAAGGCTTTGAGAAGAATTGAGAAAGGTCAAGGAAGAGGACAGAATCAGCAACAGTCAAAAGATTCAAACCAGGATTGGCGACGTGACAGAGAGAATTCTAGCAACAGAGACTCAAGAACTGATGCAAATCAATCTGGGAAGAAACATGATCTTCAATGCCATGAATGTGATGGTATTGGACACATCAGGTCTGAATGTCCGCTTGCTAAACAAAAAGAACTCAAATGCTATGAGTGTAGGGGCTATGGTCACACTAAGGCAGAATGTTCTAACTTGCTTAAGAAGGGAGATAAATCATTCATCAGTTTCAGTGATACAGAGTCAGAAGAAGATGAAAGTGACAACTTGATGAATTTGGTTGCTTTTATAAGTGAATCAGCAGACAACAAATCAGCAGTTGAGTCAGACTCAGAGGAAGATGAGGAAGAGATAGATCTTAAGGTTGAATTTCGGAAACTATATGAGAATTGGGTAGTCTTAAGCAATGACAACTTGAAGCTGCTCAAGAATAAGGCTATGCTGGAAGCTCAGATCAACATTCTTGAGATGGAAAAGTCTACTGAAACTCCTAAAGTTGTACCAAGCTCGATCACTGAAGTATCATTGTTAGACAATAAGGAGACAGAGAAGATTGCGGAACTTGAATCTAAAGTATCACGTTTGGCAGAACTGTTAAGCCTTGAGGAAAGTAAGAATCGGAATCTGGAACATAATCTGAGTGAGAATCATAAGAGGATTAGGATGATGAGCTCAGGAACACAGGAACTCGATAAGATTCTGAAAATAGGACAACCACCTAATGTGAGTTGGGGGCTTGGGTATTGTGGCAGCCAATCAAGTCAGTCACAAACTGCTCATNTTTGGCAGAACTGTTAAGCCTTGAGGAAAGTAAGAATCGGAATCTGGAACATAATCTGAGTGAGAATCATAAGAGGATTAGGATGATGAGCTCAGGAACACAGGAACTCGATAAGATTCTGAAAATAGGACAACCACCTAATGTGAGTTGGGGGCTTGGGTATTGTGGCAGCCAATCAAGTCAGTCACAAACTGCTCATCCAGGAACATCAACCTCCAATGTGTTCGTTCGACCTAAGGAATCTTCAGCTGCAAAAGGAACAGTTTCACAGCAAGTTAACATCTCTACGCACAAACAAGTGAATGTTAGGAAGGAACGAATGTGGAGCTGTCACTCCTGTGGAACTAAGGGCCATATTGCCAGATATTGTTATGTTCGTCGTACCAACATACAAAAGGCTTGGAAAAGAGGTGTGTGTTATCCTGAGCCTAAGTATTATGGAAGGTTCTGGATTCCTAAGTCAGTGTTGTATGCTAAAAGAATTGAGGAAGATTTTGGAGATGATTTCGATGTCATGAGTGGTGTAATTCAAGTCGATGAGGTAATTCTTGCTTCAGCAAAAGATGTAATCCAAGATAACCTCGATATGAATGTTCAACTGATGTGTAACTTTGTACAAGTGGAGCTGGAAGATGATAGTTCTGAACACAAGAGAAGTTTAGTTGAGTACACATCATCTGAACAATCAAAACACACTGTCTGGTACTTTGACAGCGGATGCTCGAGACACATGACAGGTCAACAACAAGTGCTGACTACTTACAGTGAGCTGAGTGGAGGGAAAGTAATGTTTGGTGATGGAGGTAAAGGAAGCATCCGTGCATTAGGAACTGCCAATAGATCAGATCAACCTTCCCTGGTCAATGTCTACTATGTAGAAGGATTAACAGCCAACTTGATCAGTATTAGTCAGCTATGTGATGAGGGACTCAAGGTGGTGTTCACTAAAACAGAGTGTCAGGCAATTGACATAAGGGGAAACATCATACTTCAGGGAATTCACTCTGAGAACAATTGCTACATGTGGAGTCCTTTGAGGACATGTCTATCAGCCACTGAATCTCAACTAGATTTATGGCATAAACGGATGGGGCATATGAACATCAATGGATTGCAGAGAATATCTAAAACAAATTTAGTAAGAGGAGTACCCAAACTAGAGGAGTCATCTGGATCTGTGTGTAAAGCATGTTGTCAAGGGAAGCAAATTAAAGTTCAGCACAAGCAAATCAAAGAAATCACATCCAAGAGAGTTTTGGAACTCATACATATGGACTTGATGGGACCAGCTCAAACTGAAAGTATAGCTGGACGCAGATACATTTTTGTGTTGGTAGATGACTACTCACGTTTCACATGGGTACGATTTCTGAGAGAAAAATCTGAAACCTTGCAAAGCTTCAAGATGATAGCTCTTCGATTGGCCAACGAGAAAGGAAGCATTGCACAGATCAGAAGTGACAATGGTGGTGAATTTCAGAATGAAGCATTTGATCATTTCTGTCAAGAGCGTGGAATCAGACGACAGTTCTCTGCGCCAAGAACTCCTCCGCAAAACGACTTTGTTGAAAGGAAAAACAGGACTGTGCAAGAAACAGCTAGGGCAATGATGCACTACAATCAAGTTCCTACAAGATGTTGGGCTGGAGCAATTAGTACAACTTGCTACATAATCAACAGAGTGTACGTAAAACCAAGAACAAAGACTACGCCGTATGAAATCTGGAGAGGAAAGACACCGAATCTGAGTCATCTGCATGTCTTTGGATGTATTTCCTACATACTCAATGATAGAGAGAACTTAGGCAAGTTTGACTCCATAAGTGATGAAGGAATATTTCTGGGTTACTCAACTCACAGTATGGCGTGCAGAGTTTACAACAAAGCTACAAAAATAGATGAAGATGTGAATGTTGTCAGAAATAAGTCACGATTGGTTGTTCAGGGTTACTGTCAGATAGAAGGTGTGTACTTTGATGAAACTTTGGCTCCTGTAGCCAGGTTGGAATCAATCAGGCTGCTACTCGGAATTGCATGCAAGCTGAACATTAGATTGTACCAGATGGATGTCAAGAGTGCATTTTTGAACGGGTTACTCCAGGAAGAAGTGTACGTTGCACAACCAAAAGGATTCGAAGACCCCAAGTTTCCTGAACATGTCTATAAGCTGAAAAGGGCTCTTTATGGTTTGAGACAAGCCCCTAGAGCTTGGTATGAAAGACTCACACAATTTCTTCTTGAGGCAGGCTTTAAGCGTGGAAATGTAGATCGAACCTTGTTCATTCTTGAGAAAAACAGTGAGATGTTGGTCATGCAGATCTATGTTGATGACATAATCTTTGGAGGCACAAGGGAAACACTGGTGAAAGAATTTGTTCAGACTATGACTAGCGAGTTTGAAATGAGCATGGTTGGGGAGCTTAACTACTTTTTGGGACTTCAAATCAAGCAGATGGATGAGGGAATCTTTGTTTCACAGAGCACATACTCCAGAAACCTGATCGCCAGATTTGAGATGCATATGTCAAAGAAATCAAGGATTCCAATCAGTACAACGTGCAAACTGTCCAAAGATGAGCAGGGAGTGAAAGTGGATGAAAATTTGTACCGAGCTATGATAGGAAGTTTGCTTTATCTTACAGCAAGTCGACCTGATATCTGTTACAGTGTCGGTGTATGCGCACGGTACCAAGACAGTCCACGGGTGTCACACTTAAATGCACTTAAGAGGATAATCAAATACGTGAAAGGAACAACTAATCTTGGATTATATTACACAAAAGATACTAATCTAAGCTTGGCTGGTTTTTGTGATGCAGATTGGGCTGGTAGTTTGGATGACCGAAGGAGCACTTCTGGTGGATGTTTCTTCTTGGGAAACAATATGGTTTCATGGCACAGCAAGAAAAAAAATTGTGTATCTCTCTCAACGGCTGAAGCAGAATACATCGCTCTTGGAAGCTGTTGCACTCAACTGTTGTGGATGAAACACATGCTATCTGACTATGGTATGACCTCAAACCCACTAATGGTATATTGTGATAATCAAAGTGCAATTAATATCTTGAAAAATCATGTGATGCATTCGAAAACCAAACATATTGCAATAAGATATCATTTTGTTAGGGATTTGGTTGAGGCCAAAATTGTGGCGTCAGAGTTTGTTTCATCAGCACGACAGCTTGCAGATATTTTCACCAAAGCTCTTGATCTAAACACGTTTTTAAACTTAAGAAAGGCGATTGGAGTCTTTGAAGCTTGAGCAGCTTGGGCTATGAGGGTTGAACAGGTTCTAAGTATGTATGAACAGAGAAACTATCAAGAAGTTTTCATGAGTCTTACAATGAGATAAAAACCTCCTGTTGGCAAGTCAAACGTAAAGAGGGCTACTCATCATGCACTGGTAAGTCAAGATTACTTTGGGAGTTTAAACTGAGAGACAGTTTCAATACACTCTTGGATATGGATGACACCACATTGATAGCTAAGCTTGGTCAGTATTGAACTGTTTAAGAATGAAGGATACTCAGCTTGGACCTGGACGCAACAACGTTTATGTCTAGGCTGATCACTATCTGGACTTAGAAGATAAAAGCAGAGTTACAAGTAAAAGAAAGGTTCTCTAAAGGTGGTGGAAAAAAAAATGATGAGAAGGAGATTATTGAAAAAGAAAAAGAAGAATGAGATTGGAAAAGAAAAAAAAAATGATGAGATAAGAAGAAGTATTGAATATGATGATGACGCAAAAAAAAAAAGAGAACCTCCCAGCAGGATAAACAATCTCGTTGGATTTAGGTACAAAAATACTTGAACACTGACTGAGATCAATGTTTTGATTGGGTTTTACTTGGATAGTCTGTCTTTTATCTGGTCTTGGTTAGAGGTAATGAACTTCATGTGTATGATGATGTGAAGACTAGTACGTTATGATCGAAGTGATGAAAGCTGTCTCAGATAGCCGTTGCGGAGAGCCAATGGGTTGATGCTGTTTTTGGTTTTATCAACAAAATACTTCTTGATGGGTCTCTGCTACATGATACTGGTAAATGTTGAATCCTCCTCTAGCCAAGCCTGCACAAGTATGTAAATAGGTTAGCTAGTTTTTTTCTTTAATTAAGTGTTAGTGCTGATGAAACTCACTCGTCTCGCCAAGTTCTTAGTAACATGCATACTCTTGCACAAGCATATCTCATCTAAGGCATAATGGGTTTTATTTTATCTTATTTGGTTAAACGGTTCAACACTAATGGACCAAGTGTGTGAGGTGTGTATTTAAGGACTAACCCTAGGTCAATGGAGGAACAAGCCGTTACCCCAAAATTGAGTTCTAAAATTGCGGATGAGTGGAATGGGGAAATCTGAGCATGCTTGACATAAGATCAACTATGAACACACTGTTCAAGTTCTGTGTGTACAACTGGATGCCTACTGCAAACAGGTCAACACTGACCATTCAGCACGTACTTCAGTCCCAGCACCCGGGAAGATGATGGTTGATGGAAAGCAGGGTCTTCCAAAGAAACACTCAGGAACAGCTCCTAAGGGCTCATTGACAAAGGATCTTGGTGACGTTTATCGTCTGGTTGACAACATCGTCAGATGATCTGCTAGTAAGTATTCTCTGTTTCCTGATTAAGTTTTGGTTTCATAACTTGGTTTTTAAGTGTCTATGCCACCAAGCAGGGGGAGAATATGAGGGATTTGTCTAATTTAGGGTCCTACGTTCTAGGGGGAGTCTGGAGTCTGGGAAGTCTGTTTTCATGAGTTTTTGATTTCAGGGGGAGTGTTTAATGCAAGTAGGTAGTTATGGATAAGATACAAGTTTATTTTTACGGATAAGATACAAGTTTATTTTCCCCTTGGTATTGATGGACGGTTGTGCTGATAAGAATGCTGGTGTTGTATTTCTGAAATGATCATTTGGTTGAATGCTATGGTTTTATGCTTACTAACACTAGTATGTATTTCTACATAGATGTTGCTTTTTAGTGGTTTTTGTCACAGGTGCTTGGTGATGATAGACAGGTGCTTGATGATGATAGACACTCAAAAAGGGGGAGATTGTTGGGACATGAAACCTCGTGAAGTGTTCAACAATTACAAGATTGCTCGAGTTCGAGTCTAGGCGGGAACAATTCAAACTCATGTGGTGACGTGGCAAGTGAAGAATTATCTGCTGATAGGATATACATAAGTCTGAGAGATTCTAGGAATTAGAATAGGAGATTTGATGTTATCTTAGAGTGAAAAGATCAGCTCGCCTAGGTCTATAATAGGCGAGGCTGGTGCTTTAGAAAGTCTACGGGTTTAGAGCTTTAGTGTTTTTGACGGCAAGAGCAAAAAGGTTTTTTGGGTCTTGTGAGTCTTTGAAGTTGTTCAGTGTTGATTCACATGTTGTGAAGTCAAGTAAAGCTGATTAAACAAGTTAGCGTGTAATTTGTTTAAAGAACTTCAATAAAGCATTCAGTTGTTTGAATTCGTGAGATTATATCTGTGCTCTAGGTTTTTCAGCATCAACAAAGCTCCTGAAGATATTCTTTTGGGGTTTTGTTGATACATTTAGAATAGCTCCTTGCCTTTAACTTATATCATTGATGTTCATACATTCTTGGTTTTTAGTACGTATTTTCCAATCAGTGTGAAGAAGAAGGCTGCAAATCTTTAGATAAGTACATCAAACCTGGGTCTATGAACTTTTCTGGATTTTCAGTCGTTTTTGTTATGTTGTAGTTGACTTTTTGATCACAGTATTTCTTTTACCTCTCAAATTGGTTTAGTGAAAAAAGATTGTCTCTAAAGGTTTCTCAGCATTACTACTCTTTATTTCGTAGGTTCTGGTGGTCAAGAGCAAGGAGACCATGGAGAAGAATCTCAACGCACAAACAGTCAATAGAAACATTTCTTCAGCTTGAGACGCGAAACAAGACTGCTCCGTATACATGTCCTACTACCAAGACTAGGTTTCTTTACTCATTAAGATTAGTCTCTCTTTTTTTTTAACTAGAATGGTTTCTCATGGCTTCTTGAAAACAGATTCTTCCCTTGGTGAAGAAGCATAAGGTCTGACATCTGAACAAGACAGAACGAGCTTCCTCTTGAGGTTCAGAACCTGAGATGCAGAGTAAACTTCAACGGACTTAGGTTTACTCCAAATATTGAGGAACTAGAGTAGTCAAGATTCTGAGAGAGAAAGGTCCATTTCTGTTTCTCCATCTCAGCCACGAAATGGATATGTTGGCCTTCTCTGGTTTCTCTCATGGTTGCAACCGCTGCGATGATGAAGAGCTTACAAGAATGAGATATGCTCATCCATGGTGGAAAGAGAAAGTAATAAACTCTAAGATGAAGAGGAAGGTCTTTGTCCATTGACACCAGAAGAAACAGCTCTGACACTATCTGCTTTAGGCATTGACCGTAATGTTCAGATTTACATAGCTGCAGGAGAGATATACGGTGGTAAAAGGAGGTTAAACGCTTTAACAGATTTTTTTCCAAATGTGGTTAGTAGCTTATTGTTTTGAAAAGATTCACTCATAGTGTTAGTAACTGACTAAACCTTTTTGATCATTTTTAAAACAGGTGAGGAAAGGAACTCTGCTAGATTCCTCTGATTTGAGTTTTTGTCAGAACCATTCTTCTCAAATGACTGCTCTTGATTACTTCATCTCTCTTGAAAGTGATATATTTGTTCCTACTTATTATGGGAACATGGCTAAAGTCATTGAAGGTCATCGCAGGTGAATCATTGTTTGTTTCATCAATGTCTAATGAACTTAATCAACATATAGGTTCTTGGGGTTCAAGAAGACGATTGAGCTAAACAGGAAGTTCTTGGTTAATCTAATAGATGAATACTACCAAGGATTTTTGAGCTGGGAAGTATTTTCAACCACGGTGAAGGCCTTTCACGCTACAAGAATGGGAGGTCCCAAGAAGCGGCTTGTGATTCCTAATAAACCTAACGAAGAAGACTATTTCTATGTTAATACCTATAAATGTGTTGAGCTGTTACATGAGAATAATGGCGATTCACTAGAAGAAACCATATGATCTGATGATCCACCATTGTCGTCTTTGTGGTTGGAGGTTTAGGCTTTGCTGGGTGATGCAAGACATGGATGGGTGAATAATGGAGTTATCTATGGGGACTGTATATCAATCTCAGTTAAGGCTTTTTGGATGTACAGAGACTTCTGAAGAGCTTATGTGGATGAGAAGATAGGTTGGAGTGGTGTTGATGAATCGATTTCAATTTCCGTTGAAAAAATCGAATCGCCGAAAAAAAGGAAGGAATCAATCTCGACAGTGAAGGGAAATTAGGTTAACGCGCTTGAACGTAGAAGAATGGAAGACTTTGGGCCGAAAACAAATAATTCAGAAATAAGACTAAAAATAAAAAACTTAGATGACTAAAATTTAAGCCCAAATGCTTAGGCGGAGATGGACAGCTGGTTACTCTCCATTGGTTGGAATAAAAATGCCATGTGGACAGGCTGAGCACTCTAGAATAAGACCTTTTAATATTGTTAGATGTGAAATAACTAAGTGTTCTATTTCATTTTTTTTATCTGTATAAATCATATTTTCTCTACATTTTCGTATTTAAAATTATATTACACAATTTTTTCGTTAAATTGTGACTTGACTTTCCAGACACTTGAATCAAAAACAAATAACGTTTTCCCCACTTTCTCTCAACTACCTGAGTTTCATAATTTCATTGTATTGTCGTGAAACGAATAATACAGAGACTGAGAAACCATCATTGTCCCTAAACCTGCAGGATACAAACCTTAGGTTTTATACTTTAATAGCAGACTTCTCAGACTGTATATCCCAAACTAGCTAATTTACTATATCATCATTTGGTCTCTTCTTCTCAGCAGCTAACAAACACACAAAGCTGAAAGGAAACTCCTTCTGTACTTTACGTAGAAACTAATCACCCGTTTGGTCTCTTCTTCTCATGAACGGAATCAAAGCAAACAACTATGCGAAAGAAAAAAAAACTTCCTCAAGAAAAAAAAAGGAAGTCTGATATCCATATAGACATTAAAACAGATAAAAAAAAAACATTCACCGGTTCACAAACGGACATGATCACGAAGATTGCAGCCGACCGTAAGTCGGTTACATAACCGAAGAAACAGAAGCAAATAACAAATCACATATAGTCTCAAGAATAAAGCAAAACAGAGGATCGGTGACAACATGTTATTGATAAACTTGCAATCGATTCATCACATACAATGCTATTGTATAAACCCGGGCGTAGCATGGGCAAAATCTCTAGTTAATATAATGCTTCAATATCTACTCTCTCCATAGCAAAAATATTCTTACTTCTTTGAGCATAAAAATAATTCCGCCTCATCACTTCAGACACATTTGGTATTCCACATGTTTCTCTATTACTGAGAAAAGAAACGAAGTTAGACTTTGAGTGTTCTTAGGAACTTTGGCTGCTTCCTCAAATATTAATTTCCGAGGTGTACATCAAAATGCCATCAATACATATGAGAATAAATTATTGCAGAAATTTTTTAAAGACACAGCTCATTAAACTTTGAAACATGGCTTGAACATTAGTAAGACTGAATGGCATCACTAAATATATATTATAATCTATGAGTTTTGAAACATGTTTTATAAATATCTCTTGTATCCATCCTCACTTAGTGGTTGTTCACTCTTAAATTGATCTTCGAATATAGTTTAGAACTTCTAAACTTATCCATCATATCCTCCATTAGCTAAATTGATATTATTATTTTTTCAAAAACTTTATTAGTTTAACTATTTAATGGAACGTTGGTGGTTTTAAATTATAATGAATACATTCAATGAGATATAACCTCGAGTTTGGATATGCTTTAAAATATTTTTAAACATATATATTATAAATTTATGTAGTCTAAATTCTTCAAATCTCGCATTAAAAAAAATCATTTTAAGAAATATTTTCTGTTGATTATATTACATCATGAATTTTCAAATGTTTCGTATATATTAACTGAATTAATTTTAAAGGATTTTTAATTTGTTATTGTACATTATTTTATATTGTTAATTTACCATTTTCTATTAATTTTCATTTTTTTGAAAGAAATATATTTTGAATTTTTTATGTTTTAAAATATTTAATAAGATACTAAATTTGTATATTTTAATGATAATTTTTAATTTTATGTGAAAACAATTATATTCGAAGGATTTCAAGTACATATACGATTTTATATATGGACTTCAAATGATTTCAAGTATATACGACACTCACTGAACTTTCTTTTCTTGGTGATCTTCGAACATTGACTCTTGCACCACTCTCAGTCCGTAAATACCTCGACATTCCATTAGTTTGAAATACAACGTCGGACGCTTTCAAGCTTTCTTCAAATCCAAAAAGAGGTCATATAAAAAGCAACGTGCCAAATCAAGAAAGATCTCAATTTAGACCGTACCAAATGCAATGAACCCACCGTATCTTCTTCTGATTTCTTGTGGTGCTAGGGAGCAGAAACACGTCAAAGGAGTCTGGAGAAACTTGCAGTTTAAGAAAGCTCGTTTTGTCTTCATTTATTGTCAGCCAAAAGTGGTCTTAGCAAATGATATGCTCACAGATCCCGCAGGCTGATTGTAAGTGAGCGTTGAAGCTGCGTTGTTATCTTTTCTCTTCTTTGTCTTAGCCAACGTGAACCCGCTTGTCGGCATCGTGGTTTGAGATAAACCTGTGTACGGAAACTCGCTTCATGTAGTCGCTTCAGATGTCTCTGATAGCGTATGGAAAATGATTGTGTCTCGGCTTCCTTCGAAAACAATGAACCAAATCACTTATAAGGAACCGGGGTTTTGAAGCATCTGTTTATTCCGGTCTGTTTGTAATTTTAGCTTTGATACAATAAATATTGTTGAGGGTAGCTTGTTGTATTACATACCTGTTAGGTTGGTAACTTGTTTAGATTTGTAAGCTCTTTGATACCTTATTTTCTCCTGCAAAACAAATATTATGATTTCCCAGGTCTCAACACATAATCACAGAGACTTTATACAGATATTATGAAAATCGATTCAAACCCTCATTGAAGTTCTCCACGGTACTTAGCATCCATTTCCTTGTTAGGAGGAAATTTAGGTAATGTCGATGTATCACAAGCATAAGGTTTTGTGTTAAAGTACTAAAATAATAGCAAATCCACAGAGAAGACCAAAACACTGTCAGTTTTAGGTTTTGGGTTCTTTTTTCTTTACCTATTACATGAGAGCATAAGAGGCAGTTCCTCGTTAGTCTGGACCAAAAGATAATAGATTATCCTGAAAATCAGCTGATGTTATCGGAAACTCCTTGATGTTAATAGATTCTCAGACAACGTCATATTTGTTAAATATCAGTAATGCTTATCCATTTTGAGATATTTATTAGAATATTATTTACTTTATGAGGAAGTAAAAACTCACCGACTCACCTTCCTATATAATGATCAGTTCACGATCATTTTGTAAGTAGTGAATGAAAACTTCAACATCTCACTACTCTATCTCTCTTTATCTCGTTACACTTATACATATAATTTAAACAAAGTTATATCAATATAAGTTTACCTTTTATTACACAACACGTTATCAGCACGAAGCTCTGATCTTATATCAAATAAGGTTATACCGGTGAGGTAAAGTTTAATTTATGTATTTCAATAATTTTAATTATCATAATTTTATTATTGTTTCGGAGTAAGAGGCTAGGCCTTCTCCGTTTATTTTCGGGATGATAGGCGTTGCCTTCCCCGACTGATCGATAAGATGGCTATGCTGTCACGATCAGAAAAACACGTGATAGGCTTTGCCTCCGTGAATAAAAAAGATCAAAATGGATGACTATGTCACCTCGGATCTTTAATAAAAATGAAAGGTCAAAAATGGTAGACTAAGTCTCCTCGGACCTTGAATAAAAATTAAAGGTTAACATGGCAGACTATGTCTCCTCAAACCTTGATAAAAGTGATCAACATGGTAGACTATGTCTCCTCGGATCATTTGGAAGGCTAAGCCTCCAGTTTTATTTATGCTTTTAAATTTCTGCAATTTAATTTTTGCTTTTATTTTATGCTTTTAGTTTCTGCATTTAAATATTGCATTTAAATTTCCGTCTTTATTATATTTATATATTATTATTCTATTAATACAGTTATCATGTCGAATCTGACAGAGCTCAAAATAAATGCCCTGTATATTACGGGAAATAATTATATGACCTGGGCAGTGGGTGCAAAGATGCACCTGAGAGGAAACAAGCTATTGGAAACAATCGATAATACAAAAACGGTGTCGGATGAGAAAAAGGCTAAAACCATGATATTTTTACGACACCACATACGTGATGGTTTAAAAGATGAATATATTATGAAAGAGGAACCTTTGGACCTCTGGCAATCCTTAAAAGAGAGGTTCGATCACCAGAAATATGTGATCTTACCGAAAGCTAAACACGAGTGGGTCCATCTCCGGTTCCAGGACTATAAAAGTGTTAGTGAGTTTAATTCCGCTATGTTCGGAATTACATCTAGGATGATGTTATGTGGGGAGAAAATAAGTGATTATGATATGATCGAGAAAACTCTCTCCACGTTCCATCCTGGAAATATAGTCATGCAGCAACAATACCGGGCGAGTGGATATACCCGTTACTCGGAGTTGATGCAAGTCCTCCTTGTAGCGGAGGAGAATAATCAACTCGTGACTTTAAACCATCAGGCTCGTCCCACTGGATCTGCTCCATTCCCTGAAGCGAATGTTGCATCATCCAGTTATGATAATTCGAGAGGACGAGGTCGTGGACGCGGTCGAGACCGTTATCATGGTCGTGGAAGAGGACGAGGAAGAAGATTTCGTCCATATGATAAAATAAATAATAAAGATTTCCACGAAAATGAAAAAGGTGAAAGGGGCCGGGATGATAAAAAGCAAACAGGAGTTTGCTACAGATGCGGTATGAAAGGGCATTGGGCACATGTTTTCCGTACGCCAAAACATTTAGCAGATCTGTGTAAAGAATCTCAAAAGAAAAAAAGAGAAAGGAGGTGAAACAAACTTCATCTCTGATGAACCCGGGCCATCCTTTCATGGTTTAAATGATGATACTCATCTCAACGTATCAGATTTTCTGGTGGAGCCAGAAAATATCGATGAATAATATAAAATCGATGTGATCTAAGTTTACTGTATTATAGTATCTATATCTTTTGTTGTAAAATATATGTTATGTTTCTTGTTTAATAATGCATATTTTATGTTATGTGATATAAGTTTAATAATACATGTTTTCAGAAAGAATGCCAAACTTTGAGACTATGGATGGAGATATGTGTTTGGCAGATAGTGCTACGACGCACACAATAATCAAAGATAAGAATATCTGGTAATGCAAAGATTATAATGGGCTCTGGAAGAGTGAAATTTTCAATGCCAAGGGGGACGATATTTGAAATAAGTAATGCACTATACTCCCCCGAGTCTAATAGAAACTTGTTAAGTTTCAAAGATATCCGAAGGAATGGATACCTTATTGATACTATGTGTAAAGATGGCATTGAATTTCTTTGCATTAAGTCCGAGAGGAAACATATATTGGAAGATTTAAAAATGTTATCCTCTGGACTATATTGTACAAGAATACACATGACTGAGTCATATGCCGTGGTAAACATGAAATTTACTGATACATTTAAAATCTGGCATGAGAGGCTAGGACATCTTGGTTCAGTCATGATGAGAAAAATAGTGCAAAATTCAAATGGCCATCCGTTGAAAAACGGAAGAATTTTGCAAACGGGCGAGTTTACATGTAAAGCATGTTCTCAAGGAAAACTTATAACTCGGCCATCACCAGCAAAAGTAGGCAATGAATCACCAATGTTTTTAGAAAGAATACATGGTGATATATGTGGGCCGATCCACCCACCATGCGGACCGTTTAAGTATTTCATGGTATTGATTGACGCATCTAGTAGATGGTCAAATGTGTGTCTTTTGACAACACGAAATACGGCTTTCGCAAAGTTCATTGCCCAAATAATAAGGCTGAGAACGCAGTTCTCAGGATATGCCATTAAGAAAGTAAGGCTTGATAATGCTGGTGAATTTACATCGCAAGCCTTTAATGATTATTGTATGTCAGTGGGGATTGATGTGGAACATCCAGTGCCCCATGTTCATACACAGAATGGCATGGCCGAGTCATTAATAAAACGGTTGCAGTTGATTGCAAGGCCGTTGATCTTGAGGACAAAGCTCTCAATTTCAGTATGGGGTCATGCTATTTTGCATGCGGATGCACTAATTCGGTTAAGACCGAGTGCATATCATAAGTAATACCCATTACAATTGGCGTCTGGGCATGAGCCAGATGTATCCCATCTCTGTGTCTTTGGGTGTGCGGCCTATGTTCCAATAGCTCCACCATAAAGGACAAAAATGGGCCCACAGAGGAGATTGGGAGTATATGTGGGTTATGTGTCACCAAGTATAATAAGATATCTGGAACCAGTAACTAGTGATATGTTTACGGCACGATTTGCCGATTGCCATTTTAATGAAGAAGAATTTCAAGCGTAAGGGGGGGGAATTAGAGAAATTCCTAAAAAAATTACTTGGTGTACACCATCGTTGTTACACCTTGATCCCCCTACGAATCAAAGAGAGCTGGAATTTCAGAAAATTGTGCATTTGCATAATTTGGCAAACCAGTTACCAGATGCGTTCACAGATACGAGAAGGGTGACAAAATCATATATACCCGCTGAAAATATTCCATCAAGAGTTGTTGTTCCTGAAGAACAAACTGATGGAGATACAATGAATGAGCCTAGGGCTCAGTTAAAGAGGGGGAGACCTGTGGGTTCTAAAGATAAAAATCCCCGAAAGAAAAAGAAATTGGTTGAGCAAAAAGGAAAGGTTCTAGAAGAACCCGATACTGAAAAAATGTATGAAAGAAGGCAAAAATGAAAAGGTTCAAGAAGAACCAAATAAATATAAGGATCCAAATGACAAGGAGGGAACAGAAAGGTATGAGATTTCCATCAACTACGTTCAAGATGAAAAGTTATGGATCAGAAATAAGATAAAAGATGTTGATAGAATGTTCTCCTTTTCTGTGTCCAAAGAAATAGATCAGGAAAGTGATGATCATGTTCCAAGGTCCATTTTAGAATGTATGAAAAGACATGATTGGGAAGAGTGGAAGAAGGCCATAGAAATTGAGTTACTCTCCCTAAATAAAAGAAATGTCTTTGGACCTATAGTCATGCCTGAGAATATAAATCTTGTTGGGTATAAGTGGGTATTCGTGAGAAAAGTAAATGAAAAGAATGAAGTAACACGATATAAAGCCCGATTAGTGGCCCAAGGTTTTTCTCAGAAACCGGGAATTGATTTTGAGGAAACATATTCCCCGGTAATGGATGCAATTACGTTTAGATTTTGATGAGCCTTACGGCGTCAAAGAATCTTGAAATGCATCTTATGGACGTTGTGACTGCATACTTGTATGGATCATTGAATAATGATATCTACATGAAACTCCCTGAAGGATTAAAAATGCCAGAAGCATTGAAAGAGAAACCCAGGGAGATCTGTTCGGTCAAGCTACAGCGATCACTTTACGAATTAAAGCAGTCCGGTCGCATGTGGTAAAATCGCTTAAGTGAATATCTCTTGAGAAAAGGATATGTGAATAATGCGATATGTCCATGCGTTTTTATAAAGAAATCGTCATCTGGCTTTGTGATCATTGCTGTATATGTTGATGACCTGAACATTATTAGAACTCAAAAGGAGGTTGATGATGCATGAACCCATATGAAAGAAGAGTTCGAAATGAAAGATTTCGAAAAGAAAAAGTTTTGTCTTGGGCTTCAGATTGAGCATCTCCGAGAAGGTATATTTGTGCATCAATCAAATTATACGAAAAGGTTATTGAAACGCTTTCGTATGGACAAAGCAACTCCTTTGAGTACTCCAATGGTTGGTAGGACTCTCGATGTTGAGAGTTATCCTTTTAGACCCTGTGAAGATAGCGAAAAGATGTTAGGTCCAGAAGTACCTTACATGAGTACTATCGGTGGGTTGTTGTATCGAGCAAACTGTACCAGACCTGATATTGCCTTTGTCACTAATATTCTTGCTAGATATAGTTCGGCTCCTACTCATAGACATTGGAACGGAATTAAACACATATTTCGTTACCTTCAAGGTACGGTTGACCTAGGTTTAATGTATTTTAGAAAACCCGAGTTTGGTATGGTTGGTTTTGCAGATGCATGATACTTATCAGATCCTCATAAGGCTCGTTCGCAAACCGGCTATGTTTTTACAATTGGTGGGACAGCGATCTCTTGGCGTTCGCAGAAGCAAACACTGGTTGCAACATCTTCGAATTATGCAGAAACCATTGCACTTCAAGAAGCCTGTCGAGAATGTGTGTGGCTTAGATCAATGAGTTACCACATACAAGAAGCAAGTGGAATAATTGATAAGAAAGAGCCGACAAAAATGTCGAAGACAATTCGGCGTGTGTTGCTCAACTTAAAGAAGGTTATATCAAGAGCGATAGAACAAAGCACATGCCTCCAAGTAGAATGTGTACGGTCATGCGACAATCTTGGAGATTTGTTTACAAAGGCCCTTCCTACTACGACATTCCGAAAACACGTTTACGGTATTGGAATGCGACATTTGCGTGACTTATGAAGAAAAAGCTATGTCCATTATGCTCAGAGGGAGATTACGTCAGTGTACTCTTTTCCTTTTTCATAGTTTTTAGCCCAATGGGGTTTTCCTTGACTAAGGTTTTAACGAGGCACTACGTAATATAAAACTAGAAATTGACCCGCACGCCCGTGCGAGTGTTAATTTTTATTTTTTTATAAATTAATATTTTTTCCTTGCATAATTAGTATTAGATATCTTATATGTATCATAATATAATTAATTATATAAATATTTAAATATTTTTAGGTTTCTATACATTAGAATCGAATCCGGATCAATTACAATAATATGGTTAGTTTTGGTTATTTGATTATTTTAGGTTAAATTTAGTTTGAATTCAAAATACCCTAACTGAATGGTTAATATTGTTACTTTTTGGTACAAATATCCATATTGCCCTTAGATTCTTTAGTTTTTGGATATTTTTAGGTTTCTAATTATTAAAACTGGATTCTTCTTGACTTGTGAAGACCCGATTTGAAATATTTTTATAATTTTTTTTTTCATGATTAGTATTAGATATTTTATATGTATCATAATATAATTAATTGTATGAATATTTGAATATTTTAAGGTTTCTATACATTATAATCAAACCCGAATCAAATATGGTAATATGGTTATTTTTAGTTATTTGATTATTTTTAGATTAAGTTTAGTTTGAATTCAAAATACCCAAACTAAATCGGTTAATATTATTACATTTGGTACAAATATCCGGACATGCCTCAGATACATTAGTTTTTGGATATTTATAATTTTCTATATATCAAAATTGAATTCTTCTCGACTTGTGAAAACCGATTTGAAATATCCACATGAAAAATTATAGTACCGAATGAATTCTAGTTTCAAAACTCAAAAACCCTGATATTCAAAATAAATATCTCGTAGCTGAATATGTATTTGAATGTCTATGTCTAACTGATTATGTAAACAAATAAAAAAAATTGTTAACCATTTCACATATAGAGTCATTTCATTCGAATATGTCAAATTATTATAGTTAATATGTAAAATAAATGTTGTTGAAATATTATACTAAATATAATTAATGAAATAGTTAAAAAAGTGAAAATGAATGTAAAATAAAAAAAAAAAATTGAAAACAAATACGTTTTGTTTTGTAATTCTGTGATATATGATATCAATTTATTTAGTAAAGATAATAAATGAAACTGTTATAATTAATTAAAATAGAAAGAAAATCTGTAAAAAAAATCACTTAAATTATGCAAGTATTATTGTTTTACTGCTATCAATGTTTCTAAACACATATTCATTTAGTCTACTATTCTAGTTTCCAAACAACTTTATTGTGTACTTAAACTTTAATAATATAGATCGATAATCAAGGGGGAGTGTTAAATATCAGATAATGCTTATCCATTTTGAGATATTTATTAGAATATTATTTACTTTATGAGGAAGTAAAAACTCACCGACTCACCTTCCTATATTATGATCAGTTCACGTTCATTTTGTAAGTAGTGAATGAAAACTTCAACATCTCACTACTCTATCTCTCTTTATCTCGTTACACTTATACATATAATTTAAACAAAGTTATATCATTATAAGTTTACCTTTTATTACACAACAATATTGATGTTGTAGTCTAAACATCTTAGTTTGAGAATGTAGCTTGTTATTTTCCCAGAATTCTTCATCTGGTGAACCAAAGAGTTTATCAGATAAGATTAGTTGTTCAATCTACACAAAATAAACACACATAAAAACTCATTAAGAAAATCTATCTGAACTAGTAATTTTAATATATTTCTTTGGTCCCTTTCTCACCTCACTTCTTCCTTTTAAGAAGTGGTCTTCCAGTAAGAATCTCAGCAAAAAACAGCCGAAGCTCCAAAAGATCAACTGAGACACTGTAACACATAATAGATCAAAGATTTTTTGGATTTAAACAGTTTCTTCTTATTATTCTGAACCTAAACAAAACAAAAAAAAAGAATTAAAAAGTGAGAATGGGTGATTTAAGGAACAGCAAAACCAAATCAGAAAAGCAACAAACAGAAACGGAAGTGTTGAAGTCGCTCCCACATTGATACAACATTCTTTCACTCTCCGACATCGTCATCTTGCTCTTGATTTGCTTGTACAACAGTTCCCTGTCGTAAAGAGAGTAGTGAGTTGCCTTATTGGAATCAAATCTAGGGAAGCAAATAATCTTATATGAAATTAGTTTTTATACCTACTCGTCGATAAGAAATAGTTCTAAACCCACTAAGCATGTTCCCCTTCCGCTGTGTTTCTCTTCCTACAAATGAACAAACGGAAACGCAGCCCTGATTAACTAAGCCAGAGGGACGCCTTTAAGAAATTGAGCGATTGGAGCCTTAATGGTCGGATTCGTCCATTTGGTCGCCATTGTCCGATGTGCTTTGATGGGTTTCGTGAATTTTGCGAGGAGAAGAGTTTTGTTAGGTTTATATAAGGTGGAGAACAGAGAGTTTTGGAACGGTGGAATAGCCTACCATTAAAGGACTAAATTAGGGGTTTAATGAGAAATAATGGTGGAACTACAGTTACCGATCAGAAAAACAGAAGATAGAAAACGTTAGAGCTTCTTAGAAGAGAACAAAGAAGGTGGAAATGGAGAAGTGTGTTTGAAAGCTTTTACTTCCGAGAAATTGATTGGGTCAACAAATGGGCTGGTTTAGGCTGGTTTACAAAGTGGACCAAAACATTTCTAATTGTACGAATGTTTTGTGCGTGAAGTGACATGGCAGATCAGAACATTCTGATTGGTGGATTTAATTAAATGACGTGGACACTCTATTCTTTGAGTATTAAGAGCTTTTAATAGTAGTGTATGTGTAGACAGTGACTTTGTTTAGAGTTGAAAAACACTCGGGAGGACAAGATTTAATCCTATAAGAACCAAAGATGAAAAATTAGTAGATCACCAACAACTAAAACTAGCCGCTTACCCAGCATGGCTATAATATCATATGGGAATGGAATGAGTATATATATATATCGAGCATCAAACGTACCAGTCAACTGTTACGTTATCAAAATGACATCATTTTGATAAATTCTGTAAAATTTAAAACACACATGAGAAGAAGATTTAATCCTATACGGACTAAATATTAAAATGTAGTAGATAACCAACACTAAAACTAGCCACCTATCTAAGCATGACTCTGATACCATATGAGAAAGAAATGAGTATATATATATTATCAATTACATAATTTCGATAAATTCTGTAAAATTATAAATTTGTCGCTTTTGGAACACAAACTCGTAGACTGAAACACAAGTAAGAATGAAATGTGTATGACAAATTCCTAAATTTTATTTATAGAAATAGCCCTCACATTCGCCTAAATGAGTATGTCAACTTCCTGAATTGTGTTTATATGCATATTTAAAGATATTACTCAATATATAACATATTTTGATTTACGAAGATGCTTTAAATATTTATAATATCTTTTTAAAGTTTAGATATCAAATTTAGAAAAGTCTTCCAAAAAAATTTAGAAATATTTTATACACATTTAAGAATATATTAATAAATATACATATAATTTAAATTCATTAAGGTATTTATAAATATATATTCATGAGGATATTCCTAAATACACATTTAAGAATATTTTAAATACATATTTATGAAATTTTTCCCATTAAATTTTTAGAAGATATTATACTTATTTAAGAAGGTCATCATAACTTTAAATTTAGAAAGATGTCATAAATATTTAGAAAGTGTGTCATACATATATTTATCAATACTTTCCTAAATTGTAAGAAAAATTTATACCTATTCAGGAAAATTTTCATAAATTTAATTTTAAATTATTTTCTAAATTTTAAATTAAGTATTATTTATTAAAATAATTAATTTGTAATATTAGTAAAACTGAAATGTATTTTATTTTAGAATATATTTCAGTTTTTAATAATATTATAAAGTAAACATTTTAGTTAATACTAATTAATTTAACTTTAAAAATAAGGATTCATAAATTTGAATTTAAATACGTAAATAATTATAGATTTATTTGATAAGAGCAATACAATAAAAATTTTGATAACATTTTTTGATAAAAGTAAAACTTTTATATAAGTTAGTATTACACCATTTATAAGAGAAATGACTTTGGTCCAGCGGGTAACATACCTCTTACTTATGTTTCAGTCTACGAGTTTTTGTTCCAGAAGCGGAAAGTTTTTAATTTTATAGAATTTATCAAATGATGTAATATTAATAATACATATACTCATTTCGGTTCCGTATTGTATCAGAGCCATCGTACCCAAATATGAGAGCTATTTCTATAAATAAAATTTAGGAAGTTGACATACACACTCATGTATTATCTTTAAAAACTTAAGGGGTTATTTATATGAAATTTTCTTCGAAAATTTGAGTGTTATAGGCGAATGTTTTATTTGGCATTTCCCATGACCAGCCCTGTGCAGACATAATAATATTTTACGATTATTTATTAATACATGAATAATCAATTTCAAGACTAAGATAAATTATAACTTATTATCTAAAAATTTTAAACTGAATATAATATATTTTGATAGAAAATAAATATTTCACCAAACGTATATACTCTTATACAATCTCATGAAAATCTTCACCTAAAATTTCACCAAAATACATATACTCGTTACCGTGTTAAATCTATTGGAAACTCTCAAGTATTATAAATTTTTGAAAAATGTCTTTATACACTTTATATATACTCGTTATTGTGTTAAATATTTTGAAGACACCCAAGTATTTTTAATAATTTGAAAATCTCTTTATACACTATATTTATTGATAGTAAAATCTAATAAATAAATCTTGATAATCACTTAATACTCCATTTTGATTATACAAAATTATTAATTTAATTTAGTAGTATTTAATTATGCATCTTTTCTTAATTTTATCTTTCATAACTGGAAAATATCTTTTTGAATAACAACACAAGATCTATGTTGCCATTATTTTATTATTTTAAAAATATAGTTTTAATCTTTTTAGCCTATTTTTTATCTGTTATCTAATAAAATAAATTCAATTATTCATTAAAAGTAACAATGAAACTAACAGTTTTAGATTTTAACGTGAGAGTGCATAGACGGAAAATCAATTCTTAAATTAGAGTATAGATCTAAAATTTATATACTCCTTTTGTTTTCTGTATTAAATTTGGAATGTTATCATTAGTTAAATTCACTATGGGATTTCTCTTAAAGTTTAAAAGGCAACTTTATCAGAAGATAGTGTAACTTACCTTTTCAGTTGGATTCCAAAACTAAAACAAGTAATTAACTTTTCAAAAGTTTGAATCTTAAGCACAAAGAAACACAAAATAATATCTGATTCTGTTGACAAAAGAAAAATATCAGATTCTAATTATACAGTCACAACACGTGTCCAAGTGAGACGGGATCCCATAAAAACCAAGAACAATTGATGATTATCAAATAATAAAGAGAAGAAACAAATGAAACAAATCAAATTTGGTTTGAGTACCAGAAAAGGAAACAAATAAAACATTAACAAAAGGGGGTGATTTAGAGAATCTAGTACGGGGGGCCCACATGAGCTAAAACGGTGGAGAAGTCCGTCGTTGAATGTCGAATAAAAGGTGGAGACGTTTTTCTCTCTGCAACAGAAGCTCTCTCTCTCTGGTGTCTGTGTTATTAGAGAGACGTCGTTTCGTGAAGAAGGAAAGAGATGTCAGGTCTCGAGCATATCAAGAACGAGACTGTTAATCTGGTATTTTATTCATTCATATCTTCTGACTTAATCAATTGTTATCATGCACACAAAATGTTGGATGATTTCATTGAACGAGAGTATAGATCTGTTTCGTTACCCTTTTGCATGATTGTTCTTACTGTTAAAATCTTTCTTTCACGATTAATTCCTAATGAAAATCCTCCAAATGTTAAAAGACTAATATACGTAAACGGTATAGCCCAAATATTCATGGTTCCTTAAATCTCAGAATGGATGATTTCAGTTTTCCACCCCTTAAATCTCAGATTTGTCTACCAAAAAGATAAAACATGAGCTTCATAACTTAGGGTATCGCCGTATTAGCCAAGAACAGATAGGATTATAGTTCATAAAAACTTTTGCATTTGATAGTGGTGGCTACGTCAGAATAAATTATTTTCATATTGTATTAACCAAAAGTTTATTTTGCCTATGAGAGGGTCTTCTTTTATCTTTTTTTCTTCAAAATATCTTTGTAAGATAACGTTTTTGCTGTTTAAGCAGCTCCTAATATTAGGAATGTCAACGTTGACACAAAGCCGTAAATATTTGAACCAGCCGGTCCGTACCAAAAATATTTTGAGCCTATACTTCAAAATGATGGGGCTCGATTCCCCAAATTACTTTTTTGAATTTTTTTTCTGTTTGACTTTTTTTTAAAAAAATTAATTAATAAACCAACCAATTGTGTCGTGGGATCCACGAAACAGTGTTGAACCCGTTTCACTGAGGAGCACTCATGCGGTCCGGATTCACTTCTCACAGATTATAATAATATTTTATTTTGGATTTGTGTGAACCCATCAATAAATCTTTGATGGGGTTGGTCTTAGATTTGAGAAATGAATTTGATTATTTGTCATATTCTCTATGATTTTAGCATTTAATAAAAAAAATTAATTAGTTTGCCTAAATTTTGATAGCTTTAATAAATAATTATATAATTTATTATTTAAGTGATTAAAAATTAATATTTATTAAAATTATCTAAAAAATAAACAGAAAACGTGTTCTTTCTTATTTTGTAATTTGTACTATTATTTGCATCCGAGCTCTCACGTTAAAAGTTAGATTGGTTAATATCGTTTGTACTCTTAATGAATAAAATATATAAATTAGTTAAAAATAATCAAAATTTTTAAAGTTTATATAAGTGATTAAAATTTATAGAAGTCAAAATTATCTAAAATTTAAAAATATATATATTAAAATAAAAAGATAATTCATATTGTGTATCTGGAAAACATCTTCAATTAAACATTTAAAAACTTAAAAACCATAAACATATCTATCTAGACTATTATTTGAGAAGTGAATTTTTAACTTTTGCTTTTCAAAGTCGGTGTTAGTTCTGTTAAACTAAAAAGTAGAAAGGCATTTTTATATTAAAATTATAATTTCCTATATATGAGTGAATAGTTGTAAATTGTATTATTAGTCTAATTATATTTGATTAATTTCAAACCGTAAATGGAGATATACCTAAAGTAAACTTATTATATGATATACCATGGAAATTTATTTTTATTGTTGGAAAAAAAATTTAAATTCTTTAAAAAAAAAGAAATTTATTTTTATAAAAGGTATATTTCTTTTGTTATTATGTAGGAATCAATGGGTGTATTTTATGTATTTGTTATATTAAGAATCATGATACGCTTTGTAAGAAATTAGATATATTTATTTGATATTTAATTAAATTAATATCATAGAATTTGTTCAACGAACAAAAATATATTTTAGAGTATAAATATAATTCTTATTTATACTTCGTTGTTATCCTAAGAAATATTGTTTCAATCATAAAAGTTAACAATTAATTATCTTTAGATTTACCAATTGATTTTTTACTAATCAATAGAATTCACTTGAGAATTTATCTTGTGAAATACTGTTGATTATTGATTTCACCGATTTTAGTTACAGGTTTAAAATATCTTAGATATATGTATTTTTATACATCCCAAATCAGTAAAAAAATCAACTTTAAACTATTAAATAATTTTTAAAAATAGTTGAAAATTTAAATAACTAAATTTTATATACTTAGGCTTACTACCAGTAATAATAGGCAAACATGTTTTTATTTTGAGTTTTGTTTTCTTTATAATAAGTTTAAACTCTCTTTTTTTAAAAAGTGCTTTCATATGCTTTAAATCCACTTTAAGCCAATCAAATAGAAACCTAAGTATATAAGAGAACAAAACTTGTGTAAAATTGGTGGGCAGAAAAAATTAACCGAACCAAACCGACCTAGTTGAATCGAAACAGACTCAAACACGTGTTCACTAACTTGAGTCAACGCAGCTCTTCCGAGTCGCCAAGTTAGACCATGATTAACCCAGTCTCTTAATTAGAATTCGTAGTTTCGGCTAAGAGACGGTTCTTAACTTTTCTTAGTTTTTAACTAAGAAAACTAACCGAACCAAACCAACCAAGTCGAATCGAAACAGACATGTCCACTAACTTGAGTCAACGCAGCTTTTCCGAGTCGCCAAGTTAGACCATGATTAATCCCAGTCTCTTAACTAGGGTTCTTAGCTTTGGTTAATAGGCGGTTTTTAACTTTTCTTAGTTTTTAACTAAGAAAAACTAAAACCGTCTATTAAATAAAAGATATAAAGCCGTCTCTTAGCCGAAAAGTGTACAGAAAAAAATGTCAAATCACGAACCCCGGCTAAGAGATCGGGGTTAACATGATCTCTTCGAGACTTGCATGAGAATGTCCTTTTGATATTTTCCTTGTTTGGTTTGAAAACATTACTCCAATCCTATAAAAGTTCTTTCAAGATTTGTATGAAACTAAAATGTTTTTTTTTTATTAATTCTTTTCCCTTTTGTTTGGTTTGAAAACATTACAACATTTCTTTGTATGAATTACTGACCGAAACTTTGGTTGGATTCTCAGGAAAAAATTCCTATTGAGGAAGTTTTCCAGCAGCTAAAATGCACAAGCGAAGGGTTGACGACCCAGGAAGGGGAGGAAAGGATTCAGTTACTTGGCCCCAACAAACTCGAAGAGAAGAAGGTTTGAGTTTGACTTAGAGAGCTTTGTTTTTGTGTGAGAACTCACGAGTTTGATCTTCTTATTTTAAACTGAACAGGAAAGCAAGGTTCTCAAGTTTCTGGGGTTCATGTGGAATCCACTTTCATGGGTTATGGAAGCTGCGGCTATCATGGCCATTGCTTTGGCCAATGGTGATGGCAGACCTCCGGATTGGCAAGATTTTGTTGGTATCATCTGTCTGCTTGTTATCAACTCCACAATCAGTTTCATTGAAGAAAACAATGCCGGAAATGCTGCAGCTGCTCTCATGGCTGGTCTTGCTCCTAAAACCAAGGTAGATGTGTTGCATAATACTGTTTTGAAACTTGTCTTGACACTTAACCTGTTTTGTTTGCTGTTTTGATGTTTCTGCTTCTTTTCAGGTTCTTAGGGATGGAAAGTGGAGTGAACAAGAAGCTGCTATACTTGTCCCAGGTGATATTGTTAGCATTAAACTTGGAGACATCATCCCAGCCGATGCCCGTCTTCTCGAAGGTGATCCTTTAAAGGTTGATCAGTCTGCTCTAACTGGAGAGTCTCTTCCTGTGACCAAGCACCCGAGTGAAGCAGTTTACTCTGGCTCAACTTGCAAACAAGGAGAAATCGAAGCGGTTGTTATAGCTACAGGAGTTCACACCTTCTTCGGTAAAGCTGCTCACCTTGTGGACAGCACTAACCAAGTTGGTCACTTCCAGAAAGTTCTTAAATCCATTGGAAACTTCTGTATCTGTTCAATTGCTATTGGTATTGTGGTTGAAATAATCGTCATGTACCCTATTCAAAGAAGGAATTACAGAGATGGAATTGACAACCTCTTGGTCCTCTTGATCGGTGGTATCCCCATTGCTATGCCAACGGTGTTGTCCGTGACTATGGCTATTGGGTCTCACAGGCTATCTCAGCAAGGTGCCATCACTAAACGTATGACTGCCATAGAAGAACTTGCGGGGATGGATGTTCTGTGCAGTGACAAAACCGGGACACTAACCCTCAATAAATTGAGTGTGGACAAGAACTTGGTTGAGGCTTTCTGCAAGGACGTTGAGAAAGATCAAGTCCTATTATATGCAGCCATGGCTTCTAGGATTGAGAACCAGGATGCTATTGATGCAGCCATGGTTAATATGCTTAGTGATCCAAAGGAGGTATAAAAAGTCCTCTCAGTTTAATTTAGGAACTTCTTGAGCTTGTTTCTTATGTTTCACTTTGTAGGCCCGAGCTGGGATCAAGGAGGTTCACTTCCTTCCATTCAACCCTGTGGACAAGAGAACTGCTTTAACTTACATCGACTCTGATGGTAACTGGCACAGAGTAAGCAAAGGTGCTCCCGAGCAGATCCTCGACCTTGCTAATGCCAGGCCTGCCCTTAGGCAGAAGGTACTCGCTACTATTAACAACTACGCCGAGCGCGGTCTTAGATCACTGGCAGTTGCTCGTCAGGTACCTATTTTAAATACCAGTGATGTTTGTATTTTTCAAACTTCTTTTTTTTTTTGGTTGCAAATGTTAAACTCAATTCCTTTTTAGTTGGTCCCTGAGAAAACAAAAGAAAGCTCAGGTGGACCATGGGAGTTTGTTGGCTTGTTGCCTCTCTTTGACCCTCCAAGACATGACAGTGCTGAAACCATTCGTAACGCTTTGAATCTTGGTGTTAACGTTAAGATGATTACTGGTAACTTTAATTATTCATCATAATATATTTCATCAAAAAAAAAAAAAAAAAAGACATGGCTATTTAGATGTTTTCACCTAATAACGTTGCCAGGTGATCAACTTGCTATTGGTAAGGAAACTGGTCGCAGGCTTGGGATGGGAACCAATATGTATCCATCTGCGGCTCTTCTCGGTACTGACAGGGACTCCAACATTGCATCCATTCCTGTTGAGGAGTTGATTGAGAAGGCTGATGGGTTTGCTGGCGTCTTTCCAGGTTATAATTAACTTGCTTTCTATCTTAAACCATAATTAGAAAAAAGGGTCTTGTTATATTGATCCATGCTTTCTTATTGCAGAGCACAAATATGAGATTGTGAAAAAGCTGCAAGAGATGAAACACATTGTTGGAATGACTGGTGATGGTGTCAATGATGCTCCTGCTTTGAAGAAAGCTGACATTGGTATTGCTGTGGCCGATGCTACAGATGCTGCTCGTGGTGCTTCAGATATTGTTCTCACCGAACCTGGATTGAGTGTTATCATCAGTGCGGTGCTCACTAGCAGAGCTATCTTCCAGAGAATGAAGAACTATACAGTCCGTATTCTCTTAATTTTTAGTCTTATCTTATATTTTGAAGAAAATTACTAACCATTTTTCCTGGTTGTGACAGATTTATGCAGTCTCAATCACAATCCGTATCGTTGTAAGTAGTAACAAACCCAACATCTATAACTTGCTTAGCATGATGTTTCTTTTCTTGTATACTGATCATATGTAACTTTTGCAGTTTGGTTTCATGCTCATTGCTCTGATATGGAAGTTTGACTTCTCGGCTTTCATGGTTCTGATTATTGCCATCCTTAACGATGGTGAGCTAATGTCTTCTACTTTACTACATAGTCTGCTGATACTTTATCTGCTACATCTTAATGGTATTATGTGTTGCGATCTTTTAGGTACTATCATGACAATCTCAAAGGACAGAGTCAAGGCATCTCCAACACCTGATAGCTGGAAGCTCAATGAAATTTTTGCTACAGGAGTTGTGCTGGGAGGTTACCAAGCCGTCATGAGTGTGATTTTCTTCTGGGCGATTCACAAGACTGACTTTTTCTCGGTATGTGTAAGGGAGTTTTTTTTTTTTTTGTCAAATTCCCATATGACTAAACCAAATTTTTGTCTGATTTACGTGGAAAAATACTATGTCTGCCTCCTTTGTTAGTGCTTCAGGGATTATATAGATAAATATTGCCTAAGAAACTAACACTAACCTTTGACTTGCAGGACACGTTTCATGTGAAGTCAATCAGGGACAATAACGATGAACTAATGGCTGCTTTGTACCTACAAGTTAGTATCATCAGTCAAGCGCTTATATTCGTCACGAGGTCAAGGAGCTGGTCAGTCGTTGAACGTCCTGGGGCGCTTCTGATGATTGCATTTGTCATTGCACAACTTGTAAGAACACATCAAATACTTTTCAAGAATTCTAGAAAAGAAACTCATCTCACTCTTCCTCCCAAATGCAGGTTGCTACTTTGATTGCAGTGTATGCAGACTGGACATTTGCAAAGGTGAAGGGTATAGGTTGGGGATGGGCTGGTGTGATTTGGATTTACAGTATTCTAACATACCTCCCACTAGACCTTTTGAAGTTTGCCATTAGATACATCTTGAGTGGAAAGGCTTGGATCAGCATGTTTGACAACAGGGTACACACATCTAACTCTCTTTTTTTTTTTTTTCTACTTCCTGATGGTAAACATAATACTAATTGCTTCTACTGTTACTTTGTGAAACAGACCGCTTTGACGACACAGACTAATTACGGTACTGAAGAAAGACAAGCTGAGTGGGCAACACAACAGAGGACACTGCACGGTCTGCAGCCAAGACAAGAGGTCAACAACTTACCAGAGAACGGGGGCTACAGAGAGCTGTCTGCGATTGCCAAGCAAGCGATGAAAAGGGCCGAGATAGCTAGGTAAGTGTCCTTTAATTTAATCTATCTCAAAGGAAAAAAACTGGAATTTGCTTGATTCTGATTGGTGAATGCTTTGTTGTGACAGGCTTAGGGAGCTTCACACACTAAAGGGGCGTGTTGAATCAGTCGCAAAGCTAAAGGGCTTGGAGATTGATTCATCAGGACATCACTACACTCTGTAGTTGCCATAACTATAGAGTGAAGAGAACTTTGTGTACTGCCATAACTCTTACAAAAACTCTCTTTTTCTATTGTTAGTTATTGTTCCTAAACTTCTAATAAAGCTTTGCATTTTCCTTTGAATCAAAGGCTTGTGCTTTGTGTTTTGTTAGACTACAGACCTTTTTTTTTTACAAAAGGGCTTTTTAATATTTGAATAATGTTATTCAGTGCCATTCCAAAATGTTATATATCTATCTTATTAAAATAGAAACATTACAAACTTGTTCTAGGTGGATTTTTAAGTTAGACCGCACATTATTAATCTATAGTCTATACTCTATATAGTTAAATTATGATATGATATTATTGTTAGTAAGATATCAAATAAAGATATATTCTACGCCTATATTTCAAAACTTGGACATCAAGATCACATATTTAAATTATAGTCTATGTTATATTAAAATAGAATTGCACTTATAAATTAAATAAAATAAATAAAGTTGGTAACTGAAACTTAAAAAAAAAATTTATTTCACTTAAATAAAAAAATTATTCACAATTAAAAGGATTAACATCATAAATTATGTATATTTTTTACACAAAAATGTTAGCATAATGTTAAATTTTTACTATATCTTATTTTTACTTAATTTAAAACTCACAAAAACATATTATCTAAAATGATTATATAAAAAATATAATAGTATATAACTAACTTTTAGTTCATGTGTTATTTAAAAAAGATAGGATATCAGAAAGTTTTACTAATTCAGAAGATATTAGTGAAAAATATTTTTAAGTGAAAATTTAATATTTTTATTATAAGATAATATGTTGAGAAAATATAAAAATATAAAAACATTTTATATTAATAATGTTGAATAACAAAGTAAAATAAATAAATAATATTATATATTAATAATGTTAAATAAAACCTACTCCAAATAGATTATAAATTTACACAATATATAACATAAGAATATAAATTATATATTTAAAACATTTACATTAATATTAAATAATTTTTTTTTAAAATGAAAAATATACCCGCACGAACGTACATGTAAAAACTCTAGTCTATCTTATTAAAATAGAAACATTACAACTTGTTCTAGGTGGATTTTTAAGTTAGACCGCATATTATTAATCTATGGTCTACATAGTCTAATTATGATATGATATTATTGTTAGTAAGATATCTAATAAAGATATATTCTACGCCTATATTTCAAAACTTGGACATCAAGATCACATATTTGTTACTACTGTGAGATTCTATTATGGTTTCCTAGATATTCTGAAACATAATCACATAAAATATCTATATATTCTATAACAACTAAATTTTAGATATACTTTATTTAAAAGATTTATCCGCAGATTCCTTTTCAATATATACTTACCTACAATATAGGTAATCATTAAAACCAATTAATAATATTCTATATTAAATATATGTACATATTAATTAGATGGATCCCACACAATATACTATATAGAAAACCCTTTATTCTCTATCCATCTATAAATACCAAAGCCAAGATTCGTACAATCGACCATCAACAAAAACTCAAATCTCTTTTTTTCTGGACGAACTAAATATTTGTATTTTCTATAAATCTCACAAGTAAATTAATTATCTTCACATTTCATATTTATTTTCTAAGTTAGATCTAATCATGATCATTTTAAAATCACAGATTTATTTCATTTGAATAGTTATGGAAAGTCACTACAAGAATCCAAAATATTTGATATCAACCTTCGAACACTAGATTATATTGGTAAATTTTTTTGACTTCTATTTTGAATTTAATAGTAATATGACGTAAACAAAAAAATAAACAAGAACCAATGTTTATTTGTTAAATATATATTTTTTTATCAAATTTATATTTTGCATTTAAACATCGATCGACGCTTGATCTGTGTTGGCATGTGAATGCTAAAACACTGAACTTAGTCAATAGACTAGACTCACAGTGAAATCTGGTTGTCTTTTGCATTAGATATCGAGTTCTAGAATCAATCCTTAGCATCTATACATTAGAATTCTAATAATCTGAATGAAACCCTAAGTCTAGTAACCATCATTTCATCAAATAACTCTCAATCTTTTAAGAACAACTACCTTGTTCGACCTAGTTTACTACATTTACTGCAATTTACTTTTTATAATTTATTTACTGTTTTATTACTTATTTGTCTAGATTAATCATAACTATTTAGATCTGATTGGTTCCCTAGTTCCTTGTGGATTCGATCCCTAAGTACTACAGCTGTACCTCTTTTTGAGAGAGTAAAGTCACTCCTTAGGATAATTTGAGTGATATCACATTTTCTCTCCACTCATGAAATCTCTCACCTTACAACCCCACCACATACCCCTGAACACAATGGCTTCTCTAAGAGAAAACACAGACATGTTGTTGAGACTGGTCTATCTCTTTTGTTTATTGCTAAAATGTCTCTTACTCACTGGCCTTTAGCATTTGCTACGACTGTATTTCTTATCAATAGACTCCCAACCCCCGTTCTATCCAACACCTCTCTCTACCAAAACCTTTTTGGCATCGAACCTAACTATACCAAACTTAGAACCTTTGTTTTCCTTTGTTTTCCATGGTTACGACCATATTCTCCAAACAAGCTTGAACATAGATCCTCACCGTTTTCTTTGTTGGATACTCCCTCACCCAAAGTGCCTATCAGTGTCTCAAACCAACCTCTGTCCGTATCTTCATATCTCGCCATGTACGATTCAATGAAACTCAGTTCCCTTTTGAACAGCTCACTAAACAAACAACCTCTATTCCACATGACTCGGTCCTAACCACCTCCTTCCCACTATTTACAACAGTTCCCTTACCTCAGTCACTCATACAGTCACCTTCGGTGTCTCTGTACAACCGTAACTCCAGTAGTGATCCTTCACCAACTATGTCGCAACCATCTCCTGGTAGCCTCACTACCACGGCACCGGCTCCTATTCTGTCTTCTCCTACTGCCTCCTCTCAGTGTCCTGCAGCTGACACTCATGACCAAGCTCCTGTTGTACAGCCTGCTATTTCAGAACCTCCACAGAAAGCACCACGACATTCTATGACTACACGCTCACACAACAATATAGTGAAGCCAGTGACAAGGTAAAATCTAACTGCGTCTCTTCAGTCTGATCCTCACTGGATCCCTTCCATATGGCAACATGCTATCAAACATAAGCATTGGAGGAAAGCCATGAGCTCAGAATTCAAATCAACAACAGAAAACCACATGTGGGATCTTGTTTTTGTTACTGAGGCCATGAATATAATAAGATGTCGTTGGGAATTTACAATCAAATATCATCTTGATGGGCATTGATAAATACAAGGCTTGGATCGTGGCAAAATGTTTTCACCAACACAAGGAGTAGAATATAATGACACTTTCAGTCCGGTGATAAAGGCAACTACAATCAGAATTTTGTTGGGTTTGGCAGTAAACAACGATGACCTATACACCAGATTGATGTCAATACCGCTTATCTTCAGGGACACTTGAATGAAGAGGTCCTTATGGCTCAACCACCAGGGTTCTCTGACTCCAACAGGCCCACGCATGTCTATCGATTGAGGAAGGCCATCTACGGCTTAAAACAAACCCCGAGGGCTTGGTTCTCTGAGCTATGATCATTATTGATCTCCTCTGGTTTTCACAACTCTTTATCAGACACTTCTCTCTTTATCTTAAAGCATCAAGGAAAAGTTGTCTATGTTCTTGTCTATGTAGACAATATCTTGGTCACTGGGAATGACTCATATATGGTTCAACAAGTTATCACAATCTTGGCATCCCACTTCTCCATCAAAGATATGGGCAATCTCAGTTATTTCTTTGGCATTGAGACGATAAGAACTACACAAGGACTTCACTTAATGCAAAGGAAGTACATCACCGATCTTCTCATCAAGGCAAACATGCTACACGCTAAACCGGTTACGACACAGCTTCCATCACATCCTAAGCTCACTCTGAATTCTTTTTCAGTACTCTCTGATCCTCATGAATATCACAAGCTTGTTGGTAGTCTTCAATACCTAGCGTTGACACACCCAGATATATCATATGCGGTGAATCGACTCTCACAATTCATGCACCAGCCGACCACTGATCATTGGCCAGCACTAAAAGAGTTCTTCGTTATCTCTCGGGTACTTTAACACATAGAATCGTATTGCGCAAACAAGCTGCCACTCCTCTCCATGCGTACTCTGATGCAGACTAGACAGGTGACTCTGATGACTATATATCTAATATGATGACTACGTAACTACAAACGCATACATTATCTACATTGGTTAATTCGCATCAAGTTTCATGGACGTCAAAGAAAAAATGCGGGGTTGCGCATTCCTCTACAGAAGCAGAGTAGAGCTGTTGCCAGTACAGCTTCTCAACTTTGATGGATATGTTTTCTACTTACCGAGTTAGGAATCAAGGTTCCATCAACACCAACGGTCTATTGCGAAAATATAGGAGAAACCTACTTGTGTTCTAATCATGTGTTCCACTCTAGAATGAAACACATCGCCATTGACTTCCACTTTGTTCTCCGTCAGATACAAACCGGCATGTTACGTGTGGTTCACGCTCGACGAAAGACCAGTTGGTGGATGGACTTACGAAACCACTTTCACGAGCACCATTTCAAGACATACGAAGCAAGATTGGTGTTACTGAAGCACCACCCTCTTAAGGAGGCGTGTTAAGGAAATATGATATATTTAAAACCTCTTACTCAATACTTATGTTTAACCTACGTACATTTCTGTATAAATACTCTTTGTATACCTAATAATACTGCATTCAACCTTCCTTCTATAGTTTTTACCTCTTTAATAAAATCTCATTTAGTCATTCTCTTTTTTGAATGTCTTATTAATTAAAAAACTTATAAAGTCTTTTGGGAGATTTACCTTTTATACAATTAAATAAAATAAAACATCAAAAAGCAGTTGGTGGAATCAGAATGTTTTCTTACTGGGGTCAGTCACACACACACAAATAATTATAAAAAGTATTTATTCTATAGCTTAAAATGATGTTGTTGTTATGATTTGATTTTTAAAATTTAAAGTATTTTTTTAACAAAAATTGAGATAGGCATTTAAAAAATAATCACCAATATGATTTTGTGATACTATCTTCATAATTTTCATTCATGTTAACTTTACAGTTGGTTTAGTAACATTTATATTAAAACTCATACAAAATCTTATAAAATTTACATAACCACAAATGAGCTTTTTGTGAATGCATTAGTATCTTTCTTGTTTTATATATTAGTTTCTATATCAAATCCAAATAAAAATATAAACATTTTAAAGTAAATTAAGAATATAAAGACAATACCTTGAACGTACAATATGTTTTATAATTTCTCATTCACAAAAAAAAAAACACAGAGATGAAAGAGAAGGCTAAGTAAGAGTTTTTGACTTTTTCAAAAACAATTCTTAAAAATAACTAATAAGTATATGAGATTTTACAATATTAATATTTATATTGTATTTAAGTGAATTTAAATTAGAAATAAACAATAAAATTAAAATAAATTTTGGGCTCAACTCTATTAATTCTTAAATACCCGACTATATTAATCTTTTTTTTTTCATAGTTTTTGATTGATATGTGGTGAAACTATGAAATTTGGTGGGGGCATAATGTTATTTTATGAAAGAAAAAAAAATCTTTATGGCTGAGGAGAAATATACGTATCAGACTTGAATTGAAACTTCAAAAACACTATGAGGGTTTTCCTTGTCAAAATGACTTTTATTTTTCTCATTACAACTCACGTACAAGTTGACTATTAAAGATACTTCTAAAAATATATATATATATTTTTTTTTTCTTTTTTGAACAGCTCTAAAAATAAATTAATTAACATCCGTAATTAACTCAGTATCTCTTCTATTCAATAGACTAGAAATAGAACTTTAATTCTGTCGGTTTCTCCCTATGAATGGCTTATATATATATAGACTTTTTTCTTTTCTTCAATATTGCCACTTTGAGATTTCTAGTAATTGATTTTCAGAAATGGCGGAGGGAATGTTCAAGGCATTGTTGTGGGTTTTTGTGGCGATTGTGTTTGCAATGGCCGAAGGGGCTCGTGGACAGCGCGTGCCTTGCTATTTCGTTTTCGGAGACTCAGTTTTCGATAACGGTAACAACAATGACTTGAACACCTCGGCTAAAGTTAATTATTCACCTTATGGTATGGATTTAGCTAGAGGTCCTACAGGCCGGTTCAGCAATGGCCGTAATATTCCTGACTTTATCGGTTAGTTCCTGGCTTGTTTTACTTATTTTCCCTAATGTTTTCGATGAAATTGCTAATAGATACTATTAACTATAAGAGAAAAGCGTATCGTAACGTTTTCCTTGCCTAACTGGAAGTTTAGAGTATCAGCAGTAGTTTAGTGTCGCTGCGGATGCTTTTAAAATGTAGGCATTTCTGTTTAGCTGATATGTTCAGTGGAACATAAAAACAAACGCAAATTATACCTAGATAAGGTTATACAGAACAGTCATAAATGCAGATTAAGAGACTCTTTACGTAGATAAAAGAGAACTGAAAGGATGAGGGAGGTGAGATATTGTCTCTGCGTTGAGGGTATATCACACAAACGATCTCTCATATATCACACTTCTGAAAAACCCATTTGCTTAGTTGGTAGACATTCATTGATTAATAATTTGAAAACATCAAATTCTTTTTTTTTTGTCTAAAAAGTCTTTTGACAATTTGACTTTTGTTGGGGGGGACAACGGTGCGACCGCCCCGGGTCCATTCCTGTGTCCCCCGTATATTAATAGTTAAAAGGTCCAAATTTTTTAATAAATACATAATTATATATAGAAAATACTAAAATTTAGTAAATAAATTTAAAATGGGGCCCAAAATTTTTTTATGTGTATAGAATTTTTTTCATCACAAAATATTAATGATTAAGTTTTAGAACATAAAAAAATGTAGAAAATATTAAATAAATATTAATATGAAGACTACAAAAATTTTGTTTGCCCTAGGGCCCATAAAAATATTAAGCCGGCTCCGTTCATACTTGGTGAGCTTCTCTTATCCTCACTCTGCTTTAGTTCACTCACCTCTCTTTGTTTCTTTACTTGTGTTACAACTCTGAACACAAGCGTACACACTCTTTTGACTCTCACGTTTTTGTTCTTGTAGAGAGAAGAGGGTAATCTTTCATTGTCTATATTGTTCTTTCTTCCCAACTCTTTTCTTTAATATAATTGGATATCTTTTACAACAATACACATACATTTATAGTAGTTTTACTCTAACTACTACACACATGCTTACTTGCAACTCTAGGCTACAACTCCCACTTGCACCTTACTTCTAGGGATGTGGCTTACAAGCAACTTGCTTTAACCACTAACACTCCTAACAACTATTACCAACTCTCAACAACTTCACCTTAACTTAGCTAGTTAGCTTACCAACTAACTAGTTACTCTTATTCTTCTTGTTGTGTAACTAGAAGTTACACAACCCAGTCATCTTTGACTTCTTGTTGTCTACGTTGGTTGCTACTTATTCTTCTTCCTCTGTTTCTTGCGCTCCAAGCTTCTCCTTCTTCTTCATTCTTCTTCTACGTGACTCATTGGTCACTTCTTTATTCTTCTTCCTAGTGTGGCAAGCTTTCTTGCTTCCACTTCTACTCTTCACTTGATTCCATCTTTTTTTTAGGTTTAATCAAAGATTCTCCAACAAAGTATTCTGCGTCTCTGGCGATGATGTAGTTTTTTTGGTCAAAACGATAATGTAGTTAAGAATCAATTTCTCGAAGGGAATGAACAAAATTTTGTGAACGGTTTCTTCTGCATGTGTACCATTTTTCCAGACAAAAAGCAGTTTATTGTGTTTATCATTCATAAGTATTGTTTACGGTTTCTTGCCTAATATGAGTTTGAATTATGTTGTTTTAGCTGAACTAATGAGATTCAGTGATTACATTCCACCTTTCACTGGAGCATCGCCGGAACAAGCTCACACCGGTTTAAATTACGCTTCTGGCGGCGCAGGAATTCTGCCAGAGACTAGCTACCATTTGGTAAGAACATACTTAAAAGCAAGAGAAATCAAATAAATATATTACATTATTATTCATCGGGTATAATTTCATTTTTACTAATACTACTATATATGGTTAAGTAATTTTCTAAACTACTATCTTTAGTAATATTGATTCTTAATACGTGAAGTGATCATTTGTTCTCATTTAGTGGCTCTAATTTTTTGTCAATACGAAACTAATTAGTCAATTCGGATTTTGTGTCTGAGAGTCTGAGGTTTCCAATCTAACCTTGAAAAAGACAATTTAAAATGTTGTGATCCCTGTCCAATGACTATACGGGACATCTCTCATAAGTATGATTTTCTAAATGTTTTAGGTGCCTACAAATAATTTTTTTATTTGTTTTCTTTCAAGGCAAATAATCATTTGGCTTTGTTGATTTTCTTTTCTTTTCTTTTTCTGGCTGGGATCCTAAATATGACTCGTTTATTTGATATTTCTGATTAAACACTTAAATTAATTACTTACGCATAATGATATTTTTTTTTACGATAGGGTGATAGAATCAGTTTTAAAACACAAATCAAGAACCACCGGACGGCGATTATGACTGCAAATGTGCCCCAAGAGAAGTTGAAGCAATGTCTATACACTGTTAATATAGGAAGCAATGATTATCTAAACAACTACTTCGTGCAAGGTGATAAGTACAATACACAACGCAAGTACACTTACGATCAATTTGCTGATTCCCTCATCCGACATTATCGCTCTTTTCTGAAGGTAATATACTAAAGTGCTTGAAAATAAAATTAATAAAGGAATTATAACCTTCATATACCAAGGTTTTGAAATCATAAAATAATTGATTAGTTTTCATATAAAACATGATGCAGAGAGTATTGGATATATTTCTATAAAGTTTAGTCCTAGTTAATTATGAATATTAAACAGATTAATTTAGAGACTTTTTTTGTGTAAGTTGTTGTATGTCCAAGGAGCAAGGAAGGTGGCGTTGTTTGGGGTCAGTAAGTTAGGGTGCACGCCGCGGATGATCGCTTCCCATGGTGGTGGTATGGGCTGTGCCGCTGAAGTGAACAAAGCAGTTGAACCTTTCAACATGAACCTTAATGCTCTGGTCAGAGAGTTCAACACTAACTTCGCCGATGCTAAATTCACTTTTGTCGATATGTACACCGGTCAAACTCCTTTTGCATATGCTTCCTTAGGTAAGTAACACTAAATATGGAACTGGATTTTTTTTGACTCAATATGAAATCATTTTTCCGGATTTAAAACATATAGTAATACGAAAATATACTGTTTTCATTAAAGTGTTCTAAGGAATACCAGAGTTAAGTTTCCCAAAATACGCAGGAAAAAAGTTTTGGAAAGGTTTATGATCAACTCCTTCTTCCCACATGGCTTTACTAATCCAGTTGTATGACTTTTTTTTTTTGGTTTAACAGTTGTATGACTTCTATTAAGCTTTTTGAAAAAAAAAATCCTAAATTTTTGAAAACTTATTAACTTTTCTTAATCGTGTTCCTAGAATAATTGATAGAGAAACTGTACATCAAATAATTTCTTTCGTTTTCATTTTTGTTTATGAAATATAAATAGAAAATCTTCATTTTGTCACAAATCTAAGAGAATTGATTAGTTAGATAATTTATTTTCCATTATAGTACAATTGCAGTAAAATCACGATATCCTATAATTTGATACATGCGCATTTTTACATTCTTGTAGGATTTGCTGTAACACAAAGGAGCTGTTGTACGGTAGAATCAGGGGAAGAACTATGTGCGGCGGATAAACCGATTTGTGCGTTTCGAGACAGGTACGTGTACTGGGACAATGTTCACAGCACTGAGAGGGCCAACATGATTGTGGCAAAGGCTGCTTTTGCCGGAATCACTGCTTTTCCTTACAGCATTGCCTTGCTTGGAATGGTATAGGGATATTATACTCGAAACCATTCATTTTCTTTTGTTGGATATTTATATATATATATATATATAAATATTTTTTTTAATTTAATTGTGTTCGTTTCAACCGGTAATTAAATATTATTTTATGAACAAAAAATATATGTCCGTCACTTAAATGTTGGAAACTGATCCGAAGTTTAGTCAGATTGCTGAGTTTAGTATTATTTTCAAGAAAAACAACGGAGATCAATTGACCAAAAGATCTCTTACTCAGATTGTAGAATGATGAAACCCTTCAAACTAATTTAGCAAAGGAAACAGACTAGAATGTGCCAACGTTATTAACTGTAATCATTTTTCAGCTATTCCGTTCAAACTATATCCACGAGTTGAAGCCTATATATACTCAATAAATAATACTTTTAGCAAGGCCTGAAAAGGTAGCATTTTCGAAAATTATAATTGGTCTTACTGAAATTTAGCAATACATTTGGTGTCTCAGTTTTAGCTAATACACAAACATACTTTCCATCATGAAATCTGCTACGGATTTGACAAACAACCTGTTCTAAGTCAAATGCCACTACTAGAAAACATTGCAAATCCCGACGTAAAAGAATACGTTTTGGTATTTTTTTATGAATTCCCAACGAAATTCTGTCTTAAATGCACACTTATTTACTTTTAGCCTCATGGGTAATTTGTTAGAGACTCTATAGTAAGTATGCTTGAACCAGTCACTAAGAGCATCAGTATTGATAGGTATCTCCGAGAGAGTATCTCAAATAATTAGGTATCTCCGAGAGAGTATCTCAGATAATGTGGCTGGTTAGGTTTTAACCCTTCACCTATAACAAGAGTAAGAGTCACTTGATCACTGTATTAATGTTACTTTTATAGTATATAGTGGCCGATATTTCTCTTAATAATATTAAGGCTGGAAGCCTTTGTTTCATTGGCTTCTAGCAAGGATCAACTCTAAGATAAAGGAGTATGTTAATTGTCAGTATAAGTAGCTTTGCAGAGAAATGTTACCTCACATTTTTCACTCTCTTTACTCTTTTTTATTCTATTTTTTAATTGTTATAATCTTCAGAACTATAATAAGAAACTACCATTAATGGTGGCCTAAGTAATTACACAACTACTGAACAAGTCTGATGCTAACCTTTTACTTGGGAACCATCCATGTATTTGAAACATTCAGAGGCATGGCTGCATGGGCACATAGTTCAGAGAAGCTTTAAGTTCAGAAGTCCTGACAATAGATCAACAGGTGGAAACGGATATGATCTGAAGATTGATTGTTAATCCATCCATCTTTATAATCTAGCATGGATGAGAAGTGTACACCGTGTAAATCTCATGAACTTTAGACTATAATTATAGGGGTTATTAGTGGAATTCTTAGTATTTTTAATGTGTGAGTCCCACTAAAATTTCAAGTATCAATCACAAAAACTATGAATTGAAAACTGATTATTAAGTGTTTTTTGCATTGTTCGTGGGTCTTATTGACACGTGGCAATCCGTGTTTAGTTTGCTTTTTAATTTGTTTTTTGGACAAAAAGAAAAGTGAAAAAAATTCTAAAAAATTTATTGAGAGATTTTAGGGTTAATCATGCTTTTAAAGACTCTCAAAGATAGATCGACATGTCGAGACGGATAAGAACTGAAGCAAGGAAGAAATATATATATATATATATATACATATTCGATCAAGCAAGGAAGAAATTCAAATTAATGATTAGATAGAGAAGTAGAAGAATCGTGTTGTTATAGGTTATGAATGGAAGGACAGAACAAGTGCAGATCTCCCGCTTATGTAGATCTCCCGCTTATGCAGTTCTCCTGCACTGCTTTTGCCATTCATCTTTTTCTGTTTCTAAAAGCAATTCAAGCGAGAGATATGCATGCAGTTCAATATTTTTTGTCTTTTCTGTGAAAAAAGCAGAAGATCTGCATGCAGATCTCACCCGCTAATATTTGATGGTGTTGATCTGCTTTTTCACTAATGAATGATTTTGCTGCAAATATTAACTTTAAATATATTTATTTAATTTTATAAATAATATATAATGATTAGCTCAAACAATATTATTCACACTAAATACTATTTGTGTCAATTTTAAAATTACAAACATATCATTTTTAAAATTATAAAATATGACATTCAGTCACAAACAAAACATAATATTTTTCAACAAAAAATATAAATCATTCTATATAAATATCAACAAAGATTTTAATATTAGTAACATGCTGGTTCTTCAAAGATAATTTTGATTGACTAAAACGAAAGTAGAAGAAATATAAGCATCATATGAAAAATCCAATAAACATTTCGGCTGATCCTACAACATCTAAGATATTTATTTTGATATTTTAGTATAATATTTTATTATCTGAATATATGATCTATAGTTTTGAACTGATGTTGTCATTCATAATTTATAATACATCGTTTGATCTGTATCTCTCCTGCATGATCTGCATCTCTCCTGCATGATCCGCTTAATCTGCACTTGTCATGCTTGATCTGCACTTGTCATGTTTGATCTGCACTTGTCCTACTTGATCTGCATGAACCGCTTGATCTGCACCGCTTGATCTGCTTTTACCATTCGAAGCCATAATCTCCATAAGATCTTGGTGTATATCGAACAAAATATTATTTTAATAGAATGAATCCTAATCCCCTTTCATCTAATTGTTCGATTTTGTGAAGATGAGCAATTGTTTTGGTTAATTGCCGACAATATGCTTTTGATTAGTCAGGGCCACTTTAATGTAGATGCTGCTGATATACCACTCATTAAGAGTATGACCATTAGTTCCACGCATCGCCGAGATACTTACTGCTGGAGCTACACAAGGACGGGACAATATACAGTTAAATCTGGATATTGGGTAGCACATAATATATTGATGAAGGAAGAGGAATCTGTTGTATGTGAGCCTAGTATCATAAAAATCCAGGAACATACATGGAAGATCAAGGCTCCCCAAAAGATATGTCATCTTATGTGGCAATTGATAACATGACATGTGGCTGTTACGAGTATCTTAAATTACATACATATGAGATGCGATAATCACTGCCCTCGTTGTGGGGAACCTGAGGAAACAATCACTCATGCAATATTCGAATGCCCACCTGCACTACAAGTTTGGGCGTTATCATCTACGCCTACCAATCCCGCTTTGTTTCCGGTTTCAAGTACGTACGCAAACATGGATTATCTATTCTGGAGAAAAAAATACCATAATGGAACCGGAAATGGATAGGGATTCTTATCCTTGGCTAATCTGGTACATTTGGAAGGCTCGGAATGATAAGCTATTCAGAGGTATTGATAGAGACCCATTGAAGGTAGCGCGCTATGCAGAAAGTGAGAGCCAAGCCTGGTTCTAGGCAAATGAGCAGGACATATCGGCCTCCCTTGAGAACATAATAGAAGAAGACCAGGCCTTAAGTCTGGGTAACATATGCATGGTGGATGGATCTTGGACTTCTACTGACCTTTTCAGTGGATGTGGATGGGTGCTGAATGAAAGTTTCGGAAATGGACAGGTAATGGGGGTGCGTAATTTTGATAGAGTGGAATCAGCGTTGCATTCAAAATTGGAGGCACTGCGGTGGGCAATGGAGAACATGCTTCAACATTCGCTATGTCAGAGCTTTGGAACTGATTGTAAGGAGATGATTGAGATGCTCAGGAATCCTCATGCGTGGCCCATCTTCTCTACGGAACTGGAAAAACTCTTGACACTGAGGATTTGCTTACTGGACTTCAAGATTTTTTATGTTCCTAGATTACATAACGGTTTTTCCGATTCTCTAGCTAAGACAGCTAGGTCCTTTTATCGTAAGCTTATATACGTTGGTTGTTCTATTCCGGTCTGGTTACCCAGACCACCTCAAGCTTGAGTAATAGATCAGCCATTTGATGTCAAAAAAAAAAAAATTGACATATAGTAGTAAAACCTCTCTAAATTAATAAATTTTGTCAGTCCAATTAAACCGTTTTAAAATTTGATACAAATCAATAAAACAATAAAATAATATTTTTTAGGAATTTTTATGTAAATAGATGGTTTCCTTAAAATTATAAATTAATCATTTATATCTATACATATTTTATATAAGTGAGAATCTAGCATTATATTTCATCTTCTATATTCACAATAAAATTATTTTTATATTTTAACATTTAATATATTTTTGATGAGATTTAGTAATATTATATCTAAAACCACATTTAAATTCTATAAAATATATATTATATACACTAAATAATATAAGAAAGTAAGAGAAATTTCCTATGATAGACGTAAAATAGTTTTTGTCACAAATATAGATCTTAAAAATAAAAAGTGACCAAAACATGTTTAAATTTTTTTTATCAAAAATAAGTAAATATACACTTATATCTTTTGTTTTAACTAATTCTAGAATTTTTGTTTAGAGTTGAAGAGTGGAGTTCTGAGGATAAGATTTCAAATTTTTAAAAATAACAAAAAACTTAAAGTTTTTTAAAATGATATTTTGGTCATTTTAGTTTTTGAGATCTATTTTGTGATAAAAACTTAAAAAAAAATCTATTTGAGAGAATTGCTCATAAATTAATATAAGTGTAAATTTAAAAAAAATATCTATAAAGATAAAATATTTCTCTTATCTTAGAATAAATACAACTAAAAATACAATATAAATAAAAAATTTTTTTTTTTAAATTTTGATGTCTTTATAAATTAATAAAATTTCAAAATCCCAACATTATTAATTTATAAAAATTCTACTGTAGTTCAGAGTCTGTAAATTATATATTCACTTAAGAGTCCATACAACTTCCAACAAGTCTTCGTTTTATTTCAAAAATCAATATGTTCAATTGCTACTGAATTCAGGGTCTTAAATTTTTTTGACCGCGTCACAATATTGATTTAATTATAGTATTTCCATGATATTTTTAACTTGCACCATGGTGCAGGTTTCTACCCAATAAATAATATTCTTAGCAATCCTGAAAAGATAGCATTTTTGGCAGATTAAATTGTTCTTATTGAATTTTAGCAATACAATTTTAGGAGGGTTATGGGCGAAAATTTTCATCAATTTTGAAATTTTTTAAATTTCTATATTATCGTTTCATGATTTTTAAACTCTTAGTAAATCCACAATTATTGGTTTAAGAATTTTCAAAATCTATTCAAATACTTTGTTATTCAAAAAGTTTAGTCACTATTGATGTTATAATTCTAACTAAACCTAGTTTTATTGGGAGATAAATTCTCTACCTTTTAACACATAAGACACAAATTTCAAAATATCATATATATCTATGAAGTTTTCACTGTGATTAAAACATCTAGAAAGCAAAATAATTCTTATTACCAAATATATATTTCACCTTTAATCAAAATTATATGTCTCACATTATAATTCATTACATTTTTATTTACTTACCTTTTAATGTATAGTTATATTTTTATTTTGTTTAAAAAATAAAAACTAAGAAATATATAAAAGTGACCAAATGAGGTTTCACTAAAGACCAAGCGATTTTTCTACTCTTTGCTTTATAAATATAAATAATAAATATATAATTATAAAAATAAAAATGAAAAGATTAAAAATAAAAAATAAATATTTTTATGTTTTATATGTTTCCAGATGCAAAATTTTTATATTTTTTTCAAATTTTTTTTTAAAAAATTTTATTTTTGAAATTCGATAATTCTTCTTAAATTTTTTTTTTATAATTTTAATATTTATTTTCGATTTTTGAATATTTTAAACATTGTCCCCATAATCCTACCCCAACTCTAAACAAAAAGTTTATAATTAATTAACCCAAACATACGTTACATCGTTAAATCTGTAAGTTGGAAAATTAACCCAAACATAGGTTGTAATCCTGCCGAGTTTTGGAGTCGTGATAGAGCCGTTTGTAAAATTCAAAATCTACTATAATTAAAAGGGCTTAATAACCCCCTCTCACCCTGTCCACATCAGCATATAAATTCAGCCACTCAGAAAACTCTAATTAGTCACGTCAGTTTTGTCGACACAAATTTTCGCTGGCCAATTATTGGGTACTAGGAAATAGCCCACAAGAGCCCAACTCTCATAATTTTTTTTATCACAATCGTCGGAAACGCTTCTGATTCACCATTGTCGCTTTCAATTCACCATCATCAGTTTTCAATCTCTGCGCATCCGATCTACTGGCACTCATTCAATTGCATTCTTTACCTCATTCTTCATTAACTATGATATCATTTCTACTCTTTTATAAACCTCTTTGTCGATGAAACCAGAATGACCATTTCCCTTCCCTTCCCTCCCCTCATCATAACCTTCTTCTTCTTAATCTTCTACTCTTCCTTCCACATCTGATTGTTCTTGGCGACTTTAAAACAGTAGCAATCGTCCAACCAGAACAACCTCATAACCATTAGCTTCTTTCCATCTCCTTGAAGCAAAGGAAAAAAACTTATTTCGTATCGACCAAGCAAGGGTGAGGATATGAGAGATTTTCATAAAAGGCTGCTTAATTACGAGTTGAACCAAGAAGATCACCTTACTCTTGACAACAACAACGAAAAATATTCTATTTGGTTGTAAGTTTTTTTTGGTGCAAACTTTTGGTCGTAAGTTGTATACATCAGTTTGCTGAATTTTGCTTAATTATATAATCACGCGAAAACAATTATTTGAGGATTGTATAACTGATTCATGTTAACTTCCAACCTTTTTGTGACAGGTTATTGCATAAATAGAAGTATGTGCGTCTGGCTTTCTAGAAGGCACCTACTTTCTTCACACCACTCTGTTTTAATAGTGTCTCTCTAAAATCTTTGTTAGTGCAAATTGCCTTTATAAGAAGACATGAGATCATTTCTTTTTGACGTGCTGGTTTACTTCTATGTGTGGTCAACTCTGTTGATGTTTCTCTTGTGTGGTGAAAGGTTTTACAGGTTATACAACAAGAGTTGTTGATTGCATTTTTGTGTTCACAATTGCTACATGCTTTTTCATTATTGAACTCCAATACTCAAAGCCCTACACAAGAAACTTCCTACATGGTCTCTTTGTTCCTCATCTCAAGATAAATTACGCAACTGGTCCGACAATCTCAGCCTTGGTTTTGTTATAAGTCCACTTACTCTCTTTACCTATCAGCAAAAGAGATTATTTTTATAAAAGTCTTACGCTAACATCTCTTTTCCACAGCCACAGGGCTTCGTTTCTCCTAGAGGTAAATTGCTTCATTGCTGCTGCTTTAGTTCTTTAATATAATGTTTCGAAACACTAAAGCTTACTGCGCTCTCGCTCTCTGTTTTAAACACACCATTGTGGGTAAATGGAGCTCAAAGCTATTAGCGATCTCACTTCTCACTTCTGGGCAGAGCTCGGCCGTAGCCGAAACTTACGTTGGACAATACGTAACGTAATGCATGATGAGTTTCTTGATTGAATACTCGAACTAGCTATAATCTCGAGCCTAATAGTTGTCATCATTGAAGGTTCATCTGGAGCCGATAAGTTAAATCATTATTGCTTTGGTAAAAGACAAGCATCCCATCTCTAGCAATCTCCAAGGTTGCCACTTTCAATATTTTCTTTGATTTACAGGTATTGCAAGAAGCTCAACATCGCTGAAGCTAGAAATTTCTTGGATGTCATCAAGTCATATGGATTGGTTCCAAGCTAATAAACTGTGCATATGCTTTCTCTACTAAAGAAATACACTCACACACAGGTAAACCCTCAACTTCTCTTTCAAATTATATTATTTTATTTCTTTCCCGCATTACGGGTCTACACATGGAAGTATGGAACAATTTCAAATCACTGAGGGTGTCTATTGTCGCAAAAATGTATGTCTCGGTCTTCTTTCATCTTGCTTCTGCAGTAGATATAGTTCTTAGCCTTTTTTTTGTCTTACCTGTTTTACGCATATATCTTGACTTCCTGAAGAATCGTTTCCCCTCCGCTTATTCCCTGTTTCGCTTCCATTTGATTATCAATACACATTTTAGAAGTTGTTATGTTCGTCATTTACTAGTGGGAGTGTCCTTGATATCTTTACACATTACGTATGCTGTGCCAAATAAATTCCATTGATGTCTTAGGGGCTTCAAATGTATGACTCCTAACTCCCCTTAACTCACATTTTCAAGTTCTCATGATAATTAAATGAGATTTGTTCGGTAAGATTTAATCAATATTAGGTTTTCCAAGTCATATTAAAATTGATGTATCCAGCTTTTCAAACTGGGATCCATAGGAAGATACAGTGAGATTTTCGACTCATATTTAAATTTCATGATGCGAGTTGAGCAGCTTTTCGTTATTTTTGTTCTTTATGTTCGTATACAATACCTCTTTTTTTTTGCTACACTTAGTGACATCCTTTTTAGTAGTGCATAACCAGTATATGTGCATTCCACTAATTCTATTTTTAAATGAACATAGTTTTTCATTTGCAGTTCCGTTTTACAAGTTAATTCTAAGAGTTATGTGAGAAATCAAGGTCATGGTTACCGCGGGCTACAACTCTGCAACATATGGGGATTATATTGCTTCTGCAACTACTTTGGAATCGATAGAGCAAGCAAGCACTTTTCCTGTAAACCAAAAAGATGCACCAAATGTTGATTCATATCAATCAGTCAATAACGTTACTTTGGTCAATGGGACTGGCCCTGAAAGTGGTTCGAGTTCGTCTGTTGAGAGTAGCAATGCGATATATAACTTGGCTGTAACATCTTCTGTAGCAAACATGAATACTATCATGGTACTTTCTTCTTCTTTTCAATTTAGTGTAATCACTGAGAGTTAACAAAGTTGGAGGGGACATTGTCATTAGAATCTGATGTGATCTTTAATAATATGATTCATGATTCTTGATTCTTCAAGGCTCACGCCATGGAGTAAAATTTGTAATCAATGTTGGGGTGATAAGGTGAACATTGTGATCTACATTTGTATATAAGTAAAAATGACCTTATGTGATTGAAAAAACTTGGTGGATTTTTCGAATGATCCTATAACTATTGACTATTAAAAAACAAAATTCAATACCACCAAGGATCCAAGTCAAACTTTATTTTCTTTTAATTAATAAATCACAAAGCTAAAAAAAATAGGGATGGGTGTAATAAATTATTCTGAGCCCTCAGATATCTTTGAATTAAAATTATTCATTAATTGTATAACATAAATTAATTCTATTTATTTTCTTATATTTTTCACATTATCACATATAATAACCATTTGAAATTATTCATATATTACTCTTTTCATTTGAAAATGAGTTATTGCGAAAAAAAAATTATACATTTTGGTTATAAATCTATAACTTTATCACATTTTATAAACAACTAAAATATTTTTTTAAAATAGAACTTCTAAAAAAATATTGGTTAAACATATATGTAGTCAATCAAGTAATTAATTTACCCAATTAGTACTATTTTCTTACCAATTTTTTGAAGTAACAGATTGAAATATTATATTAAATATTAGAGCCAGTAAAAGAAATTAAAAATTAGGATTTCACCTCATGAGCTAACTAATAGAGATTAAAAATACCAAAATATAATAAACAAATTACAAACATTAATACAGATGCAATATGTGTAAAAGATAATTTGTCGAGCGTGGTTGAAATTTTTCTATGGTAGTATTTTAAAAGTTTGTGAACACTTTAAAATTAAAATTTTTCCATTTAGTTAAAATATGTTTGTTTTTTGAATTATTTTTCACGGAGTCAAGAATTGTATATTTTTTGTTTACTTAGCTATTAAAAATAGATTTCCTATAATTTCTTAATGATATATTTACAGGAATTAAAGTAAGTCATTCCACAAATAAGTTTATGATACTTATGGAATTTCATTCTTATGATAAATACCGAACAACCTACATTATTTAACACATTAAACAATATATTATCGCTTATAAATAATATTGAGTTCACATAAACTTTGATATGAATTTTAATATATGTATATATACATATTATATAATGTATATAATCCAATACAAATTTTATATTAATCTACAATGAATATAAAAATGTAGAAAAATCTACGTAGAACAGCTTTTATTAATTAATGGATTTACGTATTCACATTTAAAATGTAAAATATAAAATAAAATAAAGAAAAATCATAATCCTTTATTTTGATAATATTAAAAGTATTGATCCGCGTGTAGCGCGGAAAAAGTCTCTAGTTCCCATAGAATTCCGGATGATTTTTTTTCTGTCGGGAATTTACTGTGATTCATTTTTTTTTTTATAACACTGAAATAACATCGTTCTTCAATGAAATGAAGACTTGGGTTCATGAAACCCAGAAAAACAACCATGACAAAACAAAATAGAGAAGAAAAAGAAACCAATGCCAGTTGGCATCAGACAAATAGCTGACAACTTGGAGCATAAATGAAATAGAACGCACTTTTATCTAAGTGCTTTGCGCTTCAAGAGATAGGACATGATGCAGCCATATCGGGCCATTGCGAGCTATGTAGGATTGATGTCTACGGTCTCGAGTCACACTGACTGCAATAGCTAATGCAGCTTCGTTTCTCTCCTTCAATGTGTGCTCTAAACTCCAGACTTCTATCTCCCTAAGATGGCTCTGGATCGCATGTATGATCTCTGCTAAATGTGGAAAGTGATTCGGATTGAGAAGAACTTCTCTAACCCCTTCCGATGATGTCTCTAAGATCACATTGGTGTGGTGTAAGGAATGCATACTTTCAACAGCCCACATCAGTGCCCAAAGCTCAGCTTCAGTTTTTGAGTGGACGTATGAGTACGATCGTCTACTATGAGCAAGTGTTTTACCTCTTTCGTCTCGAAGGATCCATGACGCTCCACTCATTATAGTAGAATTAATCCAGGAGGAACCAACATTGCACTTGATATGACCTGCTGGAGGCTTAGTCCACCCACATGGTAGAGGCCTATCATTTGTTGAGAGATCAACTTTTTGCCTCAGTTTTGTTGCCATTAGCCATGAAGAAGCTTCATCATACGCTTTCTGTGCCACCAAGTATGGTTCAGTTCTGGTGTTCTCGAAAACTAGACCATTTCTAGCTTTCCAAATTTGCCACAACACCCATGGGAATGCAATTCTCATGCTTTCTTCCAAAGCTCTGTTATTGGACACCGATAATAGATGTAGAATATTGAGAAAAACAGATGTTCGGGAAAAACCTGCAGGAGGTAAAGGTATGTTGGACATCTTCCAGGTTTCCTGAGCTTTATCACAACCAAAGAGAACATGGCAAATAGTTTCAGCTCCTTGACCACACTGTAAACATGTAGTCTCCAGTTGAATACCCCTTGTTTGCAGTCTCTCTTTTACCGCTAAAGCTCCTGAAAGTGCTCTCCACAGGAAGTGTTTTATTTTTGGTGGCGCCTGCACTTTCCAAACATTTTTCCATAATTGTTTCTCAACCGGTGGTAAGGCTCCTGCATTAGGATGGTTGACCTCCAATATTGTTTCCAGAAACTTATAGCCACTTCTTGTAGTATATTCTTCACTCTTTTCATAGCCCCAAACCACAGAGTCTTCATTCTGCAGACGTGGTCTCAATTGGAGTATCCGCTGAACATCTTCTGGAGTAAATGTTTCCTTTAAGAGATCCCTGTTCCATCGGTCCGTCCCATCTATGAGCAGATCAGAGACTTTAAGTGCTAAGTTGATCCTGCTCTCTGCTCTGTACATTGGTGGTCTTGGCGTTATATCTTTGATCCAACTTTCGGCCCACACGTTAGAGTTAACTCCATTTCCAATCTGTCTCATCAAGCCTTGTTTCAACAAACTTCTGCCATGTATTATACTTCGCCATGCAAAGGATGGTCTCGTGCCAATGCCGCATTCTAGGAACTCACATTTATTGAAATATCTCCCTTTGAGTACTCTAGCCATTAAGGAGTCAGGCTTGCTCAGGATCCTCCATGCTTGCTTTCCCAAGAGAGCTTGATTGAACCTTCCAATATCGTGGAAGCCCATTCCTCCATTTTCTTTTGGTTTGCAGAGTTTCTGCCATGCCACCCAAGAAATCTTTCTTTTCTTATCACCACTACTCCACCAGTATTCCACAATAGCACTAGTTATTCTCGCACAAAGGTCTTTAGGTAATTGGAACACTGACATTGCGTACACGGAAAGGGCTAGAGCTACAGATTTAATGAGAACTTCTTTGGCCCCCATGGAGAGTGTTTTCGCGTACCAACCTTGTAGTCTGCCCTCTAGCTTCTCTTTAATGAAGTTCAGTATGTCTTTTTTGGAGCCTTTGAAACATTCAGGTAACCCAAGATAGGTCCCTTCCCCTCCTTCTTTATCAATTTGCAGTACCCTTTTGACCTCTTCTTTTGTGCTGTCCTCGACCTTGTCACCAAAGATTATAGAAGATTTGGCCACATTGATCATTTGACCAGACGCTGCACCATATAAGTTAAGACATCGGATTCATTTATAAATTAAAAGATGTAGTACCAAATGCTGGACAAGGGTTATCCAACTTACAATGACATCCCTGACGCAAAGCACAAGCCTAGTTTAATCATTTGCGGTAAGAAAAAATTCTCAATCTTTTAAATTTTATGGTTTGTAATCAATAGGATGGTGTTATTTCATATTTGATATCTTTTTAAAAAGGAAATAAAATTTTGTTAAGTTATATTATGTTTTTCAAATAAAAATACAAAAATAAATAAAAAATAATAATATTTACAAAAAAAAGTCTTAAAAAAATATTTTAACACTAAAGCATAAACCCTAATCCTAAACCCTAAACCCTTGGATAAATTATAAAACTTTTGAAAAAATCTAAAACATTAAATCAAAATAATTAATACTAACCAATTATACTGTTTTCTTATTTATTTTTATCTTTTTATTTTACAAACATAATAAAATGTAACAATATTTTGTTTTCATTTTAAAGATATATTAAAAGAACTTTTTTAAAAATTGTTTTTTGTATTACTGTTTTTTATTTTATTTTTATCTTTTTTCTTTTAAAACATAATATAATGAAATATTTTTTAAAAAAGAATTTTTTTTTGTTTTTTTAAATAATATTATTTTTATTTTTATAACTTAACAAGATTTTTTTTCAATTCTTAAAAGATATCAAATATGAAATAACACCATCCTATTGGTTGGTGAACCTAGATGTTCATTCTAGGGTATTGTGAACTCAAAAATAAATCATCTTTTTAACCTACTTTTTTTGGTGAAAACTTTTTTAACCTACTTGATTTTGTTTTTATTCTTTTTAGAAAAAATTCACTTGGGATTCAGGATTTACTGAGATTGTGAAAAACACTTTCCAACATTATGTGAATAGCCACTATGACGGCCAAATTAATGACTGGAAGCAGAAGTGGCTCGGTGACAAAGTGCCAAAGTGACAAAAATCAGTTGGAAACCATTTCTAGTAACTGACATAGCGAGGCGGGGGGAAGGGGTTTATGTCCAGAATATGTTGTCAATCAATTTGCCTTTCCGAGAATTTCAGCTAGTAAGTTTTAAAATTATTACTAAATTTATTTTATTAATATTCATTATCTTTTATTATTTGTAGATTACAGAAAATGATGGTAACTCCATTGACAATTTGACGTTGTTGAATTTGGTGTACACAAACAAGCAGAGTGGCAAAATTTAGGATCTCACTATTAAGGATGTCATCCAGCTTGTACTGTCCTTAGCAAATGACCTCATTTGGACTCATGCTTCTCTTTAAGAAGATGGATCTTATACTTCCTCTAACAGCTTAACCCTGGAACAACTTAACAACCTTGTTATTAAGGTATGTTTCCAAAAAAAAAATCCAAATTATATTAGATGTTTGTTTAATATGATTATAGTTATAATTTGTTTTCTTTTTCTTGCAGGCTGTTCTGAAGATGAAAGGTCATTATGTCTGGTTAGCTCGTCGACTCCATCTTTTTTTTCTTCTTTGGTTCTCTGTCCATACTCCGTTGATGAGTTTTAGAAACAGATCAAGAATAAGGATGGCGAGACAGAGTCGTTGGAGACTACTAATGCTGATATACGGGTTCAGTAGGCAGAAAACAAGACTATAATCTAACCGTTGATGGAGAAACTGAGACAGCGGTTCATGGACGACTTATAGTTCCCTTTTTAAATTTCTCAATATTAACTTATTTAGTTTTTTTCTTTACCAACTTATATGTATTGATTTAAGAAAAAAATAATTATATTTTTCAATTAATATTTTAACTATCAGACCTAAATTATTTTTAAATACATAATTCTTTTTTATATTTTTTAAAGAAATATTTTTTTCATAATATCAGATGAATTTCTAAAAATGAATTTCCAACAGATTCCCTACAAAAAATTTCATTGGACAAAGGCGTAAGGAATTGTCAAATATATTCTCCACGACATTGTGTCCGTCGAGAATTTTCTTAGCGGATTACCAACAATTGTGTAATATCTCAAACTCAGCCGTAAAATTTTCCTTTTTTTTTGTTTGTAAAAGAAGCCCATTTGCAAAAGGTCCAAAAGGGAGAAATCTTAAAATTCCCTTCTCTTTTCTTATAAAAGGGGTGTCTCCTCCTCATTTTCTCAGCAGAGAGAATAGAAGTGATGTCATGCAGAGATCTCGAGCCATCAGCCGTCAAGCAACCCGAACCCTAGCCGCCGCAATCTCCGATTAGTCACCACCGCCAGTTTTCCTTCTTCTTCTTCATCGTGCTCTATGTTAGTTAGGTCTGAAAGGTAAGCCTCATATCTCATGTTCCCCTTCTTCATCTCTATGGTTTTTCACTGGGTGTGATAGATATGATCTCTAATCCCTTTTCCCATCTCATATTGTGTGTGAGAGCACATATATGTGATTGTGTTGCTACATTCTTCTTCCGTTGGATCTGGATCTGGATCTGTGACATCGAGAAAGGCTAAGGTGAGGACCCGGTCGTGAACTTCTCTCATGATGTATAATATCTCGGGGAGTTAGTCCTTCGTTAATGTTGAACTAGATTTAGTTGTTGGTTTGCGTTGATGTGATGAAAAATATGTTGATTATTGATGTGAGTAAAATAACCTAGAACATATAGGTTGTTAAAGGATAACCGGTTAGGTGATAACACTGAATGAATGACAATAATGAATGTTAATAAGGGTGAATGATGATAAGAACGAATCTGGTTAAAACTGAATGTGGATAAGAATAGGGCGTTATGACGTCGTCAGTGAGACATGAGGTTGTATCATAGTGTATAAAGTGTCGGTTTACGAGTGCCGGTTTGGCTGAGAGTGATGAAGCCGTGTAAGGTCATGAGGTGTACGGGTGATTAATTTGGAGAACTCGTGGATTAGAGAGTCTAGAGAATCTTGTTAGATGAATGCTAGGTGATATTAACTTATGATTTGTGCTTGATGTGTTTTGTGATATGAAATAAGTTTGTAGGTTCTAAGAACCTATCCACACTGAGTAATATACTCACTGAGTAATCTCAATTATTTCACCTTTCCTTCTTGTAGGTTTGATCGAGGAGGTATAGGAGTAAGAGTCAAGATGGTGCCATCTGTTTGGGTTTTATTAAGAATTTTTCACTATGTTTTCTTATACTATTGTTATGTTATTTGGGTTTTGATGAGTTTAGTTTCTTGTAAGACGGTTGAATTTTGAAATGAGAAATTTACATTCTAAGACACATTCTCACTTTCTATTAACACAATGAGACACATTTTGCTGGTAACACACTTTTTGTGTGTCTATTGTCTCTTGCACCCCTAATTACAACTCGTCTCATTCTTCATTTTCCTCTAACTAAACCAAACTATCCAATTCACAGATAAATAAAAAAATACACAAAATCATTTTCTTAATTGCGTCAATTCTCTTGCATCCTCTCCCTCAAATCGAAGAACATGAAGAAATCAGCAACTCAAAAACTTATTTGATTTCAATTTTCCATTTTATTGCCCTCTTCTGCTAATACTCCCGAACCTTTCTTATTTCTTTTATCTCTGTAAATCGCAAAACATGGTGAAATCAAAGTCGAAGAAGAAAAAAAATTTCTTAGTCAACCAACTTCACAGGAGCTTTTCGTCGGGGGTTTGTATTTCATCTACCTTAGCTCTTTTCTTCTTTCAATGGTTGTAGATCTAGAGATCTATAATAGTAGCGTACATGCAAATTTAATTTCTGGTTTTGAGACCATACACCTTGGTCAAGAATTGTAGATCTATAGATCTATAATAGTAACATACAAGAGATTTCGCCGTGTCCAAGCCATGACTGTATAGCAGAATCAAAAGATGAGACCTTTAGTGAGTTGAAGGCGGAACTCGATGGTGGTGGTGGTGGTGGCGGTGGCTGTGACAGTGGGAGTAATGCTGGAAAGTAGATAGTGGTAATGGAGGGGGAGGAGATATAGGTAATATGTGAGAAGATGAAGATGGTAAAGCTGGGGAATGAGGTTGGTTCGGTATGGAATTCACCAGATTTAGAAAACAAATTCTCAAAAGGTATCAACTTTATAAGTTTATGCTCTTTGGTTAAATTATCACCTTTTAATTAGGTCACCTTCTTTTTGTTCATACACTTTGTAAATCTTATTAAAATAATTTTCTCCTCTTGTATATTGTTGTTCATGTCTTCCGTCCAGATTTTACTGTCCACATATTTTTATTCACAATATTTTATCCACATAACAGTTGTCAACAACATTATGTCGTAGTGGAGGTAGTGGTGTTTATGGAGAAGGGGGTGGTGGAAACGTGAAGCTGTATACTCGAGAGGGAGAGGTGGTGGTGGAAGACGTGAGGTTGGGGTATACAAAGGTGAAGGCCGTGTTAAGTGGTTGTGGTTACCGTAGTGGAAATTGTGGTGGTTGTGGAAGAGGTGGTGAAGGTGGAAATCATGTTAAGTGGTCATGGATATCTCAGTTGTGGTTGTGGAAGAGGTGGTGGTGGATACAGAGGTGAATGGTGTGAGAGTGGATACATCGGTTATGGAGCAGGATACTGGTGGTGAGGTGGTGGTGGTGGATACAATGGAGGTGGAAGTGGGGTAGAAGTTGTGAAGGAGGTGGTGAAGGTGGAGGGTAAAGAGGAAGTCGTAGGTTGATATTTCATATCAACCATCATCGGAATTTTCGTTTGATGACACAAACCTTAAACACAAAATTTGAGACCAAATCAAGAGGAGATTGACAGGTGGGGACGAAACCAAGAAGACATTGAGAGTTCAAGACAAGCTGAAGCTGGATTGAGTTCGTTGATTGTCCCTGTTTCTCGAGGTAAGATTCTTTTTTTTCTATGTTTTGTTCACTCATAATTTGATATTCTGAGAAATTGAAGAAAACCTGTTTGAGTTTAGTTTGTTTGATTGTTTTGCGATTTAAGATTTGTGGTTCGTTTGATGATTGTTCTTATCAATTATGTGGTTAGCTTTTGTTTTTAAAGATGGAACCTTTAGTCTTGTGGTGTTTGATTGGATACATATGTGTTGATGTGTTTTATCAAAGCTTAAAGTTTTTTTATCGTTTGGGGGTGATGAAACATGTCTGTTGTTTTGATGGACTAGGAATGTGTGGATGTGGTTGTAAGGGATATGCGAGGTGCGGGTATGGCTGCTGTGGACAGATATTGTATGGATGTGATCGGTGTGGACAGTAATTGTGTGGATGTGGTTGGTGTGGACACAAGAGATGTGGTTGGTACAGAGCTTGAGATGGAGAAATTCATTTTTGTGTGTTTTGAATGTTTTCATATTTATATTACTAAAGTATATGTAAATGGATATTAAAATATAGAAGAAAAAAAAGATTTTATTATGTCAAATTTATTTATTTATTTACTTTAATATTCAAAAATTAATCAAATTAAGAAGTGAAGGGTGAATTGATAAAAAGAAAGATCCATGACAAACTTTTAACTAAAACTACTTCTAATAGTCAATCTAACCATTTCGGACAGCCAACTAAACCAAGCTAGTTTCTCCCCTTACACAAGTAAGGGTACTTTCGACACTATCACAAGAGAGAGAGAGTAAAAAAATGTGTGCCTCATGTGTATTGTGTCTTCAAATGTAAAAAAAGATAAGAATGTGTCTTATTATGTAACACACTCTTTTGAAATAAAAGAAGTATTGAATTGAACAGAAGTGTTGTTAAGGTTGAAAATAAGATCCTAGAAACAGGGATGTTACAAAGTGTATCCACTGGAAATAGTCATTGCGAACCTATTAGATTTTTTCTCTACAGACACATTTTCGATTCACATATATAGGTTCCAAATTCCCAACGAATCCTGGCGCTTCTTCCCACAAACAACCCGTCTTGAATTTGTTGAGAAATGATCAATCAGGATGTTTTGACAAATTTTGCGATGGATTTGTTTTCCGACAAGATATACTTGACTGATGATTTTGGAAAAACTCGTTGCTGATTTCTGTCAGGGTTTACCTGGTATCTTGTATTTTGCTTTAAGTACATACCAAATGCTGATATAGACACACCATCTCTAAATTCAATATATACCACATAGTAAGCAAAAAATATAAAGTTTAATTATATATGTGTAAAGTTGTTACTACAAATCAAGAATCACACCACAGTAGTAGAATCCCTACCCGAATCCTTATTCAAATGGAAATGACAATGCATATATATATGAATATTTTGTGTATATATAGAACCCTAGAAATCTTCATATAAGTGTTTCTTGAAGGTCTCCATGTGAGCTACCTGTAGACACGTGGCGAGAATCAGTGAGCCATCATCATTTTTATCAGGCAACAGCAGAGAGCCCCCGTCGCCGTCATGCGTGCATGGTCCCATGTGGACCTCCTTGCCCCACCCGAAATCAAGGCCGTACATTGGAAGAGTTAACCAGCTCACTAGTCCAAGATTAGGGTTACCGTAGAATGGACCTTCCGTGCTTCCCAAGGCATGTATATCTTGAAATGTCTTCAGATCTTCGTGGTTTTTTAGATACTCTATCCCGGTCATTACGTATTCGTTTGTCACACTCTTTATGGCTTCACTGATTTTTTCCGCCGCGAAACCCAACCCATTCGATGTGAGTTCACCTACATGCACAAGAAAATCATCGAAACACAGAGAATTCTCACTGTATGATCCCTGAATACCTACTACTACGAAATATATTAACTACATTAACCGCAGGTCCCAGAATTGGGAAGAAAATATGATTGGTTTGACTATACGTGCATGAGAAGCTACCAAGAGATTGTCCATCTAAATTTGAATTCATACTATAATGGTTCAAGAAGTATATCCTTTCTACAGCTAGCCTATTGAGTGAGATGGTACGGTATTATTTCGTACTACATATGTATATACTACCTGCGGTTAACAAATTTGAAATTTATATATTTTTTTCACGTGAGTTAAACTGCACCACTATGTATAATATCCCTTTCTTGAACATCACATTATTAATTCAGACAGGAATGAATTCGATATTTTATCTTATTAATTTTTATTAAAAATCTTAAGACAATACCCTATTTTTAAACAAAAAGAAACACTTAAAATATATAGGACAAGATTTATCATGAACGGAGAGAGTATATATTATATTGCACGTGACAAAATATCAACTGAAAAATTAGATTAAACAACTTTTCAAATTTGGCAAACCGTACCTGAGGTGCTTCTTGCGACCACATTAATAGTGGCGTTGCCAAAGTAGCCACGTGGTAGAGGTGGCTGCACCCGACTACGAGTATCTACACAGATTCCCAGAGACGTGGGTTGCTCTGGTGAGTGCCCACGTGCTTTAGACGCGCACCTCCACACGTGTCCCGCGACCGTCTCGTACCTTGTAAACCCTCTCGCTGGATCAGCGTATTCGCTTGTATTCACTCTATTTCTAAGCTTCTCAAGAAGAGATTTGCTCAGTTTTATTATCTCTACAGTTGTTTTCTTTTTTCTTTCTTCTACATTGTCCGTTTCTCCGACCAGAAACGGCGGCTGTTCAAACCCTTTGCGGTCGCACTCAGGTGACGAGGCAAACGGCGGAAGCGGTTCACCAGTCCAGAGGACTTTGCGGTCGAGAATTGGAATGGTTTCAAGAGGTTCCCCGCGAGCGATTCTTCCCCATTCCGACAAGAAGTGAAACGCGCTTTGTCCATCGACCACGGCGTGTGAAATGCTGACGCCGAGGCTTATTCCGCCGCATTTAAATCTGGTGACCTGAGCTAAGAAGAGAGGGATAGTTTCAATAGGGTGTTTGTAGTTTACTTGCGGAACAAGCTTCTCAAATTCTGGCGTTGGAGAGAAATCGTTGAAATCTGAAAGTTTTGCCTCGGACTCGGCTTCCATTAATGACACTCCCTCGGCGTTACAATCGAGCTCTAACCGGCCCCGAGGGAGCCACCTAAGACGACCGGCCATAGGGTAGAAGTGAAAAAGTGCACGGCTCAATGAGTTTCTTAGGGTTTCGACTACATCGCCCTGGAACAGTTCAGATGGCTTGTTGTAAAAGTAAACGGTAGGAACGTGAGTTATTGTACCAACTAGATCCCATTCGGCTAATGGAAAACAACCGGTCCATGTAGGTTCAGAGGGTACGATGGTGTAAATATTTTTTAGGATGATAGGAGCCATATCATAAACCAGTTTTCTTTTTTAGTTTCGTCGACGGAAAGTACTATTTATATAGTATATTGAATCGTATGAGTTTATCATTATTTTATAGCACTTTTTTAAAATGTATTTCTCGTGATTTAGTTTGTTTCCTTGTAAACAGCTTATTTTATGGAAGTGATAATAAGGTTTATTTGTTGGTATGTATGCTCATGCTTATTGTCCCTATTCTTAATTTAATTCACACAATCGATTAAATATTCCAATATATTTTTAAGTGATTTGTCTACCTAAATCAATATATTATTTCTTAGTTATTCATATGGCTGATGTCACATACGATTAGGCATTTATAGGCTTATTGGAATTTGGAAAGAATGGCAGATGTAACAAACGAGTCGGACCATGAGTCGAACCAGTATGATGTGGTTAAGACCTTTCACAAGTGAAGATGAGAATCGTATATCATTCTGGTTCGACTCATAGTCAGACTTGGGGCGTCTCTTTGATAGGACCTAGAAATCGTATCCACGTGGGAATAAGGACAAAGCATCGGTGGCAGCAGTTCTAGGAATTAAAAGGATAAAAAGACATATGACTGATCTGTTTGATACAATAGAGAATCCGTTGAGCCACAATGAGCAAAGTGAACTGTGGGTGAAGATGTGTAATCTGAATTCGGTAAGTACCGATGGTATGTAATAGTTTGATAGTAGGTTATTTGAAAGATTCTTTATAAAGATCAAATGGTGGTGACTACAGCTAATACGAGTTCTCATTCATGGCATACAAAAAATACCTGAGAAACCGCCGGTTCTCAAAGGCTAATATCTACGAATCTTTCGGGATCATAGCTAGGATTTCTTTTGGCATCGGGTTCTCAAAGATAAAATATTGTTGAAGCGGGTAAACCGATCGACAAAAACAATCTAAAAGAAACAAAATTAAGGAAACTGATGATTCTAAAGACGATAATAAGAATGATAACACATGGAGTCGAGATATAGTCACTTTCCTTAACTTTGAATATTAACTCCGTAGTACGATGAAACTGTACGAATATAGAGTCTCAGAATAAAATCATGGCGATGATTCACGCTTCACCCGTGAAATGTCCTAACGAACTAAGATATATGTAACATTCTCTAAACTTACGCAGAGAGTTTTTGCTGGATTTCTCTATGTGAAAAATGTCAATAATGAAGGAGAAGAAGAGGAGTATTTAAAGAAGAAATGAGAATTCGAATTTCGTAACTAGCGGAACACGTTAGCGAAATACTTTCAAAGATCAGATCTCGGAAGTGGAGAGGTGAGAAACTTTCTCCACAAAATTTTCTTCTTTACTCGTCTTGATCTTTTGCAAACAAATAAACTTCATGTTGTTTTAAAATGAACTTCATGTCGTTAAAAAAACATCATGCTGTTTTTAATTCAAATGGACCAAAAATTCAAAAGTAATTTGGTCAAAAAAATTCTTATTGGACCAGAAGCCCTCTACCCAAACTCAAACCTAGCCGACCGGTCGGCTCGGCAGCGACGGCGCGCGCATGGATAACCTTCTCCTCTCTCGCTTTTATAAGGTGGGAATCTATTTATATAACTTGCTTTTGCCAAAAATCTCCGATGTGGGACTTTGACAAAGTCATTCATTTAAGACAAATATGGCTTTCCTCCTTATGGTCCAAAGACCATTTTCAATTCACATTTAATTAAAAGTCCAATGATTTTTTATTTGACCCAACAAATATTAAGGACAAAGATTCTACACCGGAAGTTGGAAGGGACCCTAAGTACTATATAAGATATATGGACCAATTCACTTATCACTAATTATTTTTAGATTGGAAGTCCATCTAGCTTACCATGGTGTCAAAGCCCTCAATCCCCGAAATATAACCTGATCCTCATCAATCTGGCCCAAAGAGGATCCATCGATCCCTACCCGAACATTCTGAGATTGACGCTAAAAAACCATCATTTCGAAAACGCGTATTAAGGACAAAGATCTCACATTGAAAGTAATAAGAAATCCTAAGAGTATATAAAATGCCTAGATCTCTTGGGACCAGAGAAAAAATTCTTTAAACCCTACGGGTTCCGAAGAAAATTTATCAGGAGCGTATGTATTTTAGCAACTCTAGATCTCAAATTTCAAGACAAAAATATATATATGGCTCAAAGCCTCAAAAGAGTATATAAATAGGCTATCATTATGTACAATCTTGCTTATGAGAGTTAATGGCTCTGGAACTCAATCTACTAGAAAAAAACGATAGGCGACCCGAATAAAAAATTGTTGCTACAAACAAAAATTTTCCAAACAAATAAAGGGTCGGAATCAGAACCTTCCATCGAGGGGATTGGGTCCTTCTACAAGTATTTAACAACACCAGAGACAAGTCCGCAGAAAACCTAGCTTACAGATGGGAAGGACCCTACAAAGTGATGGGGAACAGTAACCTACAAACTACAAGACATGTACGACGAGACTCAACCCCATATTTGGAATGTCCTGCATCGAACAACCTACTACTTCTACAAATGATCTTTGAATCATGTTTTGTCCACCTCTTACTACTAATATTTAAGGACTTTTTTTTCTACTTATCCTAGATCATTTCATTTATACTCTATGTTTCCTTACTGTTTTTATCTAATAAAACCACGAATTACTTAAAATAAACTGCAGTAAGAAAACCAATCTACTGTAGGGGAAAATTATCCTAGACTGAGCCTTGATAGGCTCCAGATCCTGGGAAACCCTATATGCATGGACCCTGCATATAAGTAGGACATCCACGATAATGATGCAAAAGGTATATGATTATAGCACGAGTAGGCTCGCGCAAACCTGAATATGCAGTCAAAAATACCAAACTTATGCATAAAAGCCATGTGCCAAAATCTATGAAAGAAATTACCATACGAAATGTGTATATTTCTGCACAAAATGCTAAGGGCTATTCAAAGTGCATGAAGCATCAAGTACACACGCAAAGTACTGTAAACAAACACCAGAGTTTACGTGGAGCAATAGTGCAAAGACCTAACCACAGGCACACCCTGATTCCCTGCTTATCTCGACGTGGAAATTAGTAAGACTAGTGCTTGAGGCTATTCAAAGTGCATGAAGCATCAAGTACACACGCAAAGTACTGTAAACAAACACCAGAGTTTACGTGGAGCAATAGTGCAAAGACCTAACCACTGGCACACCCTGATTCCCTGCTTATCTCGACGTGGAAATTAGTAACACTAGTGCTTGTCTCACCACCCCATGCAGACTCATATCAGAACCAATTGGTAAGACTGGTGCGTGCCTCACCCATCTAGATCCGAGTCACACCAGTACGTGATAAAAGCCTGACAATAGCTTACCTATCGAACGCATCATCATAAGACGTTTTAATGGCCTACTTCCGAGTGGTAAAGTGAAATTTCTAAACTGGTATAGTCAATAACAAACCTCCAGGAGCCATAATACCATATTGAAGCAGGTCAAAACAAACCCCAGATTTAAGACCAAATAAAACGACCTCCGTGTCCATATCTGACAAACTTCATACAATCTCCAGGTTTAAGATTGCAAGCAAAAAACCTTCGGTTTAATATTCTACAAAAGCTTGCACAGCCCAAGGTTTAAAACAACTGATACAAGTTCTCTTTCATGGCACACACAATACCTAAGAAACCTAGGTTCTCAAAGGTAAAATCTACAAATGCTTAGGGATCAAAGCTATGATTCCTTTCAGCCTCCGGGTTCTCAAGGACAAATACCTAGATCCCTTGGGACCAGAGCACAAATTCTGTAGAGCCTCCAGGTTCCGAAGAAAATTTGACCGGAGCATCCAGCTCCTACACGATGTATTTTGGCACCTCCGAGTCCCAAGAAAAAGTATGTCTCAAAGCCTAAAAAGAGTATATTATTAGGTTATCAATCATGTACTATAATCGAATAGCTTCAGAAGACCATCCTCGAGATCTGGTATTTCCAGCAAAACAAATGGAAGACAACGTCTAGTCTCCATCCGACTCCTGATCACAAGCAAGATTGTCTCCTACTTTGTTCTGCCTGTATATACACCTATAATTCAATTGATTTTTTTAGGAATGCCATAAAATTATCCACATATGGCCTGCAAACATCTGAAAATTAATAAGAAAGCTAGAGCTTGGTCCGCGCACCCGTGCAGGTATTGGTTATGCCTTTTATTACCTTGATATTTGTTTTTTTTATAAGTAGTGTTATATATTTAAGAAGTGTCTCCATATAACTAACTGTATTCAAAAGATCCGGACCGAATCTGGTAATATGGATAGGTTTGGTACACATATCTGAATCCATTTCGGATACATTGGTTATTTAGATATTTTTAAAGTTCTACAACAGAAATAAACTCATCCAGATCCGGGAGAACCCAATTCGAAACCCACACATAAATTTATAATATCAAAGCGGAGCCTAATTTCAAAACCCAAAATTAAAATGATACCAAATTAAGAACCCTTACCTGAATGGGTATTCAATGTTCATGCCTAACTGATTCTGTAAACTAATATAAATGACTATTTTTATGTGTTTGGTAAATTTGGTAAATGACTATTTTTAGTTTGTAATACATTTTTCTTATTTTATTTTAAGTTATTATTTTATTCACATAAACATGTCTTTGAATTATGTGTTTGGGTACATTGTTTTCACTGATTGAAACTAAAAACTAAAAAAGGTTTTAGCAAAACAAACTAAACTAAACTTAACCATATGCAAAATCTAGTTATTTTAAATTTTGATTTTTATAATTGTAAAAATTTAATGTTGATTAACTAATAAATAAAAATTTACATTATTATTATATTACGGTAATATTTATGATATGATGTATTTTTTATGGTAATATAATTAATGAAAATGTTGAATTGAATGAAAAATGGACAGACAATTAATATAATAACTTGTTTCAAATAAAATTACTTGTATTTGTACTTTAGTTTTAAAAATATAAATAAATTTATTCACATAAACATGTCTTTGAATTATGTTTTTTGGTTACGTTGTTTTCACGAATTAAAACTAAAATTAAAAAAAACGTTTTAGTAAAAAAAAAAACTAAACCTATTAACCCTATGCAAAATTTAGTTATTTTAAATTTTGATTATTATAATTGGCATAAAGTTAATGTTGATTAATTAATAAACGATAATCTGCACTGTTATTATATTACGGTAATATTATTAAAGATATGATGTATTCCTAAGGTAATTGTGAGGGGTAAAACTCACTTCCTAGTTTAGGTTAGGTTAAGATTGGGGAGAAGACTATCGTGGGCTGAATCCCTTAAGAACTTAGAGAATGAATTGTGGTTGTATTGATGTTTTTAGTAAAGAAATGAGTACAAAGATGATTGTGATCGATACAAAGAAGTCACTTGAATGATTATGAATGACAATGTATGTGAAAAATATGTGAAAGACGTAAGTCCTCTTCTCTTCGTTCCTTCCTCCTTTAAATAGCCTCAGGTCACGTGTAACTTCTCCTGATTAGTCTCCGAGATTCTCTCCGTAAACTGAGGGATTTGCAACAGCTTCCTTTTGACCGAATCGTACGTCTCTATCTTCGTTTCCTAGGCTGTTTTATTAGGTTCCCACGAAAGAAGCCAGACCTCTTCTCCGTGACCTCTTTCTCGTGACCTCTTTCTCGTGACCTCTTTCTCGTGACCTCTTTCTCCGTGACCTCTTTCTCGTGACCTTTTTGGGAATAGCTTCCGTCCTTGGGTGAGCTGTACTCTTCTTCGAGATAATAACCCATGTGCGGCCCATTATTAGACTTGGTTCAACTTGTTTGCTAACTTCAGCCGACGGGCCATATTTGGGCACAACAGTAATATAATTAATAAAATTTGTTAAACTGATATACAATATAAAAATTGATTGCCCCTACTCATATACGATATGGAACAAAGTTGCTGACAAACTAATAGGCTCCGGTATCAATCCGGACTGGCACGACAGTCTTATTTTCATTCAGGCTGGTAAACTGCTTAGATGATATCCTTATTCGGCTTGCTTTCCAGACAACGATCTACTATATTTGGAGGGAATGCAATTCTTGAAGGCATCTCAAAGGAAACCATAGCACAGACCAGATCATTCGACTTGTTAATAAAGCTGTTAGGAACATGATCTCTTCACTTCGTTACAAAGCTCCCCATAAGCTAGAAGGCTTGTTGAGGCGATGGTTCGAAGTAGTGGGTGTTTAAACTACACACGAATGTCATAGCTCATATTCATTTGATTCTTTTGTAAATGAATTTTTATGGATCAATAAATTTCAAATTTCATTAAAAAAAATTGTTTAACTGAGTGAAAATGGAAAGACAATTAATGTAATAACTTTTTGAAAATAATATTAGTTCTATTTTTAATTCAATTTTAATAAAATAGATATGAAAGATATATTGTTAAAGAATGTACGTAAGCAATTAGAATTTCAAAATAAACTTGAGAAATTGTACCAAGATACAAAATAGAGAAAGGAATGAGGTGAGGAATCACAAATGGATTCCAATTTGTGTCATTCTGCTTTTGGTTTCCACTAAGCTCACGAGAGTAAATCCCCCTTTGATCAAATTTTGGCTTTATAACTTTATACCAAGAAACATGATAATTAGGGCTGGGTCCAGAATTTTATGGGCCCTAAAGCAAAATATTTTTGGGACCCTTAAAACTAATATCGGCCTGAAGTCTTACTGAACAAATAATATAAGTATGTTTTTTTCAGAATATCTGATGGAAACAAATATATATACATATATATATATACATATATATATATATATATATATATATATATATATATATATATATTAAATTTTAGGCCTTTTAATATATTTTTAACATAAAATTACATATATAATTTAAAAACCTGGCCCTTAACTATCAAGAAATGGGGGGTGGACATTGGATTGGATCCGGGTTGGTCGCACTGTTTGTCCCCCGACATAAGCCGGCCCTGTTGATAATAATAATAGTTACATTTCTAACATATAAAGATGTTAAATGGGAATTTGTAGATCAACTGGAAAAGCATTTACATGCAAGAGGCAATGGGTGGGTACAATCTGCCCCCATCATCATAGAGTATTTCTAGTATTTTCACTAAAATCATCTACAGCCTATTTCTATTTTTAATTATTAAAATGCATTAGCGTAGATTATATTTATATTATAGAGTTATAAATCAGAAAATAACTATATAGCCTAAAATAGTATAGTTTTCTTTAAACTAATAATAATATCTAACTTGTAAAGTATTAGAAAAGTTTTATCTCTCCCCCCCCACCCCTTTGAAATACTCTATGATGATGGGGGCAGATTGTATTTTTATTATTAAAATACATTTGCGTAGATTATATTTATATTATAGTGTTATAAATCAGAAGAAAATAACAAAATAGCCTAAAATGGTATAGTTTTCTTTAAACTGATAATAACTAGATTAAGATCCACGCCTTACACAGAATAACATTTCATATATATATTATTTTGTGTATTATTACTTATTTTTATTATTATATATTATGAGTAATAAAATAATTATATATATCAAATAATTGAGCATGTGGGTGGTTGTTTGTAGATCATGAATGTGTACATGACCAAAAGTCTAATAGACAATTTTATGGACAAAGTTTCGTGGACGAAGCTTCAAGGACAAATTTTCGTAGACGAAATTTCATGGACAAAGTTTAATCATAAAGATTCAAAACTTCCTTCCCATCATAAGAGCATGTGGATGTTTGTTTGTAGATCATGAATGTGTACCTGACCAAAAAATCCAACATATCATAACTAACAGACTTAATAGAGACAATGATAGGCAGTTTACCTCAGTTTTCCCCATAAGTTTTTAAAGAAGCAATTAAAAAAAACACAGACACTTTTAATACTTTTTTATTACTCAACAAAAGATTGGAACACATTGCATCGTCATCACCTAAACACACACCTTTTAAATCAGAGAAAGAATAAAAGTGCTACCTCATTTCACCAAAAGATTGGAACCTTGGTAACTCTCGTTAAAAAAAAAACAGTGCTAACTCATTTGCGATTACATTGTATCACAAAATCTTTCCTCTTCCCTACTTCCTCCTCCTCTTCACTCCTCATGTCTCCTCCTTTTCCTTCTCACTTTATCCTCATCTCCCTCCTCACTCTCTTCCACCATCTCCTCCACTTCTCATTCTCATCTTCCTCATTACTATTCACTCTCTTCCTTATTCTTCTCCTCCACTTCCCATTCTTCATTTTTCCCTCCTCTTCCTCTTTCACCTTCTTCACTCTTTGGCTCGTTATTCTTTACTCCTCCTATCTACTATTACTATTATTATAAATTAGTTGTTCTATACTATATTTTTATTAAATATAGTATATGATATGTTTTGACGGATAATCATCTATCTTATTAAAAAAATATATAACATACCTATTTTAAGTGAATTATTACAGATTTTACACTGTTTTCACTCTTCCTAACTAATTCATTAATTATTTTACCATAATAATATGCAAATATTTTTTAATCTTCTTTTTATTTGTTTATTATAGATTTCTTCATTTAGATATTAACTACTTCTAGATCTCATCAATTTATTTTTTGTCATTTTTAAAAACATGATATTTACTTAATTCGCTATTCTAACTAAGCAATACTTCGATTACTCACTAAAAATTTCATATTTTAATCAAAATAATTAAAAATTTGCTATTATAACTAATTAATATTATATTTAAACACTTTATACATTGTCTTTAGAAGATAATCTTATATTTTACAGAAAACTTCTATAATATAGACAACCAGTTCACCACATAATCTCAAATATACAATTTGTAATTTCATTAAAAAAAATTATTTACATTATAATACATACAAGTACTTATCTACATATTTCATGTCTCACTTTTTAATAATAATTAACTTAAGTATTCATTATTTATAAGGATATATAAATAATTAAAATAATATTGTTTTGAAAATCTTACATACCTATAATAAGGCTTTTGTTGTTTGTTCCCACAAAATTTCTAAATTAATGGATTAACATAATTTATTTTCATAAATATGAAATTATAATAATGTAACTATAAATATAAATAGTTAATATATATAATATATAAATAAAATATGAATTAATTTTTCTATATATTATTTTACGCATATTTTCTTATAAATAATGGCTCAATATAATTTCAGTATGATAATAAATATGGATGTTACAATTGATGGTTCAAAAAACATTACTAAATAGAAACTATAAAATATTTGTTTAAAAAGACATATTAAATACTTATTCAATACAGATGAATATTAACAATATATACCACTTTAGATATAAAGCAAATATTAACTTACAAAAGATATAAAAAAACACTCACACAAATGTGTGGGTCAAGTTCTGGTGTGTTTTATATTTCCTGTGTCTTCTCTATTCACATGCACACCTATGAATTAAACCGTCCCATTTGTGATAAAGTGTTTCATCCGCTTTGTCAACTGTTCATTTGTGTATATTGTTAAGGGAAATTTGCTAAAATAAAACAAAAATAGCCATAATGTCCATACTAAATTGTCTTATTAGCATAATTTTTTGTGTTAACCCATATATGCCTTCCTAGTTTATAACTTAAGTTTATGATCTGAAACCAGAACCAAAGTAATTTCTAGTTAGATTCTTCTCCTCTGTAAGAAACATCTAGATTAATATTGTCAATACAGTGTTATATTGGGAAAGGTGTGAGGTTTAAACAAGATAAAACAGAAACTTAAGTTTCTTATAGAATTTCTTATAGAACATTGAAAAGCTTGTCTCTCTTTTAATATGTTAGACAGGTGTTGTAATCTCCTATATATTATTTGAAAAATATTACAACATTTGAGGTAGTCATGTGTCATCATCACAATGACTCTTAGAATCCTTAGAAAAATAGATTGGTTTATATATAAATATATAATAAACTTTTTCCTAAACTAAACATAAATCATGGAAGCACCAGTGGCCTACTGGTCAAGGGTTTAAAGACTTCTACGCTGAGTCTGGGGTTCGAACCCAGACAATGCAATTTCTAGATTTCAATTATAGAGAAGGCGAATTATGCAGAAAATTGGAGAGAAGACTTACAAGAGATCTTCGGCATGGCGCAAGGAGTACCATCAGGAATATATCTCAAAAGGTAGCTCAGGGTGATGCAGTCAGACATGAATCCACATAAGGTAGGTAAAATTGTCGGCTGTAATATCGTCTACGTAATGTTTCTCAACATTTGTAACAACATAATTAACCAGAAAAAAACAAAACATAAATTAATTATTAATTTTATTCCTTCTTTCCATAAATAAAAATTACGGATTTACCTATGTACCTAAAATATATATAAAAATGAATGATTTTAAATAATAATAAAAATTGAGAAAAAATAGTATATCTTCTATCATTTCTGTTGAATTTTAAAATAATAAAATAAATTAAACAACCATAAACATATAATAAAAATTAGAATATTTGTATATGTTATATATTGAAAAAAAATATTAAGATTAATATAAATATATATTATTTTTAAATTAAAATATTACCATATAAAATAAATAAATATTTTTATTTCAAAATGTGCTTTGAACAAATTTTTTTGATAAAATCTTTGAACAAATACTAACAACTTAATATTAAATTTTGAATTTTGTATTGTGTTTTTTTTATAATATATATATATATATAAATTACCAAAAATATTAAACATCCCACAATAATAGTTTTATTATGAATGATTTAAAGTTGTTGTTATAAAAAAAATACAAATGATCAAAAAACATATGAGCAGAAAACTTCATTTAATAGATATCAATATTAAAAGTATAATATATATATATATATATATATTAATATCATCTAAATTTAATTATATATGATATAAAATATAAAAATGTTTATTTTGATTAATAAAATTTGCTTATGCGCTTTCACCAATTTAATTATATATGTAATAGTTACAAATTTATAATGATTCAATATATATTATTATTTCATAATATGTAAAAAAATATAATATATAAAATAATTATATACACAATTTTCATTTTGCACAAGACGCGGATCTTAATCTAGTTATCCTATTCAGAGTACGTATAGCTCTTGAGCTCGCTATAATTTTATGTTTGTTAGTAGACAATATAATTTATATGAATTCATTTGTGTTGCTTTCTTTAGTTAATGTTATTTACATACATGTGTTTAGCATTTTCTTTTTCATCCGTACGATGAAATTTATATATTAATAATCATTGAATACTAACTTTGATCGTTCAACCATCATCTCATAAGTCCTCAAACGTCTAGTCATGGACTGTCAATATAAGATTGATGAGTAGGATCATGTTTGTTGATATTTTTTTAAACCTATTTAATTTACCTTGGGTTTCAATGAGAATTCACCATCTTAATTTGATATTAAGATTTGTATTTTTGTAATGATATAATCAGATAACGTTTGAGATCCGCGCTTGCACGGATGAACATTAATTATCTATATAAATTATTTATACAAATTATTATTTATTTATTTTCATTTACATATTATGATATAATACATATATTAAATATTTGATTGAGTAACTATTACATATATAAGTAAAATGGAGTAAACACATAGTAAAAAAAATCCCTCTCGTATTTACAAGAATTTTTGTTAGTAAAATATCAAAGTAATCATTTATTTATTTTATATGGCATATAATTAAAATTAAATGGTATTGACATAAATATATATATTTTAATATGAATATTTATTAATTGAGACTTCATATTCATATGATTTTATTAACATTTATTTATAGTTACGATAAAAAATTTAAGTTAATAAGAACATTATCAATTGATGCTTCTTACTCAATGAAAATTTTGAAATTAACATCTTTATGTATTTTATAATATGATATATTTTTAATTTAAATGATACTGAAATATTTATTTATTTATTTATTTACTCTGAATATATATTAAATGAGATTTCATATTATATGATTTTATGATCTTTGTATCTTGTTATAATAAAAAGTCAAATCATATATCACCAAAATTTCAATGTGAATTTTTAGCAGTCTTTGTAATTTATAATTGTTTACAAAATTCAAAAATATAGCACATAAAAAAATCTAATTTTTTTTATTATATGATTAAGTTGATTGATTAATTTCTTTTAAGAATATAAAATTAAACAATATGGAGGATAAAAAATTGTTATCAAATCTTTATTATTCAAAATCATTAATTTTCATATAATTGTTAACCATATTAGAAAATTTCGTCATTTTTATTTAAGGAAAGAATGAACAATTTATTTTATATATCACGAATTAATTTGATAGTTAGTTTAATAAAAATATAATATAAGTTGAAATGGACCAGCCTAATTTTCTAAGGATACTAAGAATCAACTAGTGACGACACGTGGCTACCAAAACATATTGTAATGCTACAGGATTAATATATAAGGGATTTTAAATGATCAGTTATTTAGTGTCTCACTGAAGTAAGTTCTGCTTTTATAGAGTAATAAAAATAGAGCTATAAAAAATACACATGAAAACATAATTTAATAAAAAAAAATAGAAGGAACATAAGCTATATATAACATAGAAATCAGATTTATAGTTTAGGGTTTAGTGTTTGAACCCTAAAACCAATTTAGTGTATTGGGTTGTAGAGTAATTTGAACATGGGTTGTAGGGTAATATGAAGAAATTCTTGTATACTACTTCCAGTTTTTATCAACAAAAATTTCCCATCCCTTCACATTATACCATCACAAATGGTTCATTCTATTTTCTTCTTTCAAATTAAATAGAATAACTTTGTAATTTATTCGAATGATACTCCTTTTTAAAATAGAAAATATAGTGATGAACAAAAAAATTAAATGGATTACTTTATTTATATAATAAACTCATTTTTACTCTATTAAAATAGAGTATCATTAGAACATATTTACTCTAAACTCTATTTTAGAGTAGGAAAATAGAGTGGGTTAGAAATACTCTTGAAAGATAAAAGTTATGCAAACCATAATATATATTTGAGGTCTTTAAAGGTATTTGTCAATTCCAAAATCAGAAATCTACTTCATTTTTCTTCATCAATTGAAAATGTCCATTCTTTAAGGGCATCCAATTTCCACAAACCACAAGAGACATATATATGCATCTTAGTTATCAATAGATCAAAAAATAAATTTATATTTTATAAATAATTATTCAATACAAGTATTTTTTATATTATTTGTTCTTGTTTATGCATTATATATAATTCCTCTATTTATCTGATGCTTAAAATATTTTATGAAATTTTAGGGTAGGTCAGAGATATTCTTAGTCCAAAATGAATAAAAGTTTTATGCCAAAAGAAGAAATAATGAAACTACTTTTGTTCGATTTATCATATTTTCTTATTTTTAAATGTCTATTTTATGGATATTCACCAAATTAACCGATAAAAGAATATAATTACTGTCAACTCAGAAATGAAGTTATGTATACTGTACTAAAATCCATTTTAGTTATCAGTAGATAAAAATGAAATTATATTTTATAAACAATTACTCAATACAAGTACTTTTATACAATTTTTTTTCATTATATATAATTTTCCCTATTTATCGGCTTCTTAAAATATTTTCTATAAAATTTTAAAGTAGATCAAAGATATTCTTAGTCCAAAATGAAAAAAAAATTATGCCGAAAGAAGAAATAATGAAACTATTTTTGTTCGATTTTAGCAAATTTTCTTATTTTTAGTTGTTTATTTTTGTATGGTATTCACTAAATTTACGGATAAAAAAGTATAATTATTGTAAACTCAAAAATGAAGTTTCGTATAATGTACTAAAATGAGTCATCAATGTTTTTTGTTTTTCTCGATTGTTTTGAATACTCGTTTAACAAAATATTAATAGCCTCGGCCTTAAAATAATTTCATAGCTGTCAATACTTTGAAGTTATTAAAAACAGATAGAAATACATCTTAAAAATAGGATCCGGCCTATCAAGTAGGAATGATATCAATACTATTAAAAGAGAAGGAGACTAAAAAATCTACTTAAATCAAGTTGTTGGACCCTTTCATTAATATTTCTAAACATTATTAGCTAAGATCATCTATGTAAAAATCTCCTAATATTAATCCTATATGCATGCCTCTTATTTGGAATATCATTAATATCTTTCTTTTTCTAAGAAATATCATTAATATCTTCAAAATATTATAGTAACAATCCACGACAAATACATAAATGTGCTTTGATACTACTAAGTGAATTATATAGTGTCCTATTCTAATCATAACGAACGGCTAATACAAACAAAAACCAAAATTACATAGAGAAATAATCGTAGAATAATTTATATACATACATCTATGAATAAAATGGTGTCAATCTTTTTTTTCCTTTTGAAAAATATGTGCCAATCATAATATTCTAGGTATTGATAAATTTTTCACCCATAAAATATTCCAAGTTTCAGATTTTTTACGATTTAAATCATAAGAAAATATCTGACTGCAATTTAAAAGAAAATCAACATGAAACCTATTCATATAAATAGTTATATTTAATATCTTATGGTTGCAGTTTTTGCGGGATTGTTTGAATTCTACTAAAATGAAAAACATGTATCACCTCCTAATAAAAAGTCAACAATTCACTTTTAGTAACAAATAACTTATAATAAAATAATTATATTATGTATCTTACTAATAATTTAATACCTTGATAGAATTTTTTTATTTTGTTAATAAAAATGACAACTATATGATGATTTCGATATGAACATTTTAACTCTTAATATAATTTTTTCAATATCAAAGATAACCTCTAACTCATATTTATTTTTATGTTATTATTATTAATTAGACTTTTAAAAAATTTCGGTTTGCGTCGGTTCTTTTAGGATCCGACTAGGTTCAGATCCAAATTCAAATAGCTGTAAAATACATGTAATTAATTTCTGGATACGTATAACTTATACAGTCCAAATCGATTTAGGAATTTAAGACCCGGAAAAAATTTGAAGTATCTGAAAACACAAATTTTATCTGAAATCTAACCAAGAGAAACAAAAACTACCAAAATTTTATCTAGATACCAAAAATATATTTCTAAAAATTAATACGAAACCAAAAATTATTACCAAAAAATTGAACCCAGCACTTAAAAAATATATGTAATACCTAAAATCTATTTGAAATAACGAAATATAACTAATATACGCAAAAAAAAAACATTTTTGTGTATTTTAGATGCCCGATTGGGCCTCGGATAGAAACTAAACTCGAATAGAGATCCGCAGGTTCAGAAAAATACCCAATATGTTTTTTTCATGGATCCAACCGAACTAAACATGTATTTTCAAGTCGGTTTTGATTCAATTTTTTGAGTCCGAGTAAAATGTTGAGGCCCAAGACTCTAAAAGAGAAAGTTACATAAAAATGTACATACAAAATCTCAAATACACTAATTAATAAATTATATATATATATATATATATTTAAAAAAAAATCTTTTGCGTCTATATAATATGACTTTGTAAACTAATATTGTATAACAAACCAAAAATTTGTTTATAATTAAAACAAAACCGCGCTTTTCAAAGCTCATATCAAAATATAGATATAATATATATTGCAAAAAATACAAATAACGCAAATGCTTGATCAAATTTTACATACAAAAAATTATTCTTATGCAAGTCAAATATATATTGATATATCAAAAATATTCTTTTCAGTGGATTAAAAATGGTATTGCATATTCTTTTAAATATATTTTTTGCTATATTTGTTTTATTATATATTACCCTTACTTTATACGAGTAAATGAATCTATCGGTACGACCACAAGCCTAACTCAGATATGAAAATACAATGAAAACATTCGATTAGACTGAAATAACAATAATAAAACAGCTTTTAAATCATATATATAATAATAGTTATAAATTCATTTATATTTGTCTTTACGGTCAACAAAAAAATATATGTGCTTCTTAAGTGCGGATCAAAATCTAGCTACAATTGAAAGAAACAACTAATAACATGGCTTACGAAATGCACATGGAATATGTCTATTTTATAAATACCATATTAAGTATTAATTCCAAAATAAAATAAAAAAATTGAAAAAATAAAAAGCCCATAATGTTAAGGTTAAAGACAGTGGTTTAAAATATTGAGCGAGGATTCTTAAATCAATTGTACCACCACTTAAGATTCATTCATCTGCCTATATTTTGTGGTGTTTTAAACAATTCCTTAATGTATTCTGAGTTTTATTGGTAGTTTTGAAAAACAAACAATAAAATTGGGGACTGATAAATCTTATATATAAAAACATAAGTCATGACTTATTTCATGTGTGATATTTCATTTTTGGACCATTCTCTTAAAAAATCATCACATTTAATTATCCTATAATTTAGTTATCATAATAAATACAATCACAAATATTTCTTATTAATATTTTAATAAAACAACAATATACTATTTTTAGAAAAAATCTCAAATTTGTTTACTATGATAAATAAAAAATATGTATTCCAAAAAAATAAATTAAATATACTAACTGATGTATAAAAAATATTTTAACCTATTACTCTAATATTTATTAACAACATATATAATTATTTTGTAGGTCATTACCTATTTTATATGTACGTCATTAAAAAAAAATCATATGTTATGCAATCACAATATGATTATATATACATACGATCGTGTATATTATTTTTAGTATTATGTTATGAAACCATAGCATATGATTAATGTTATTATTTTGATGATGTCAAAAAGGTATCCCAATATGTGATTGTTCTTTAATACTATTAACATACCATTCTAAAATATATAATATAATCTGTTTATAATAATATAACTAAATAAAATATATAATAATATATATTTAATACCATTCTCCAGAATGTTGTTCAAACGTTAAATCTAAATTGAAAAATAATTTGACATATAAATAAATTGTAACTATATACAATATATAAAAATATAAAATATTTCTATGAAACAAATGTATTTACAAATATCGACGTACTAATATATATATACAATCAACTAAATTACACTATTTTCATTTTTCTTACTTGGAAAATTGATTTGTTCTGACAAATTAAAGAAAAAAAATTAATTTTCTATTTTATCTAATCCAAAACATCATTAAATATTCACCTAACCGTAATTCAACAAATAAAAATGCTAACGGAGAATAGAAAAAATTTATTACAAAAATGAATAAACTTGCATTAAAAATTAAAAATGTCATCTTATTTGAAATGAAAATAATTCTCTAAAACATCATATATTAGAAAAAAGTGAATACATTCTACAAAAAAAAAACACTAGGAAATGTTATGCTTTGTATAAAATTATCAAATTACAAGCTACTTATCTAAGATATCAACTTAATTGTTTCACCATGCAAAACTGAAATACGCAACCAACATAGTTTATAATGTCTTCAATTTAATTTGGAAAAAACTCCAGCACGGTTTCGCGGGTCAAAATCTAGTAACCCTTTAAACAACAGACATCAGTATATGGGATGCTAATTTAAACGCAGCGAGCAACGGTTAGAAATTAGTGAGATTAATTAAATTTTAATGATCACGCTAATTAACTAATAAGTACAATTTAATGAGATAAAAATATATACACACATTATATAATTAAAAAATATCTAAAAACTATATCATAGTATAATCTATATAATACGCCAGTATCTTTGTAGATCCCACAAAAGAAAAAAATATAGATCAAAGAATTAAACTTATGTTATTTATTCTTCAAACAAAGTTTTTACCATCACTAGGGTGTTTCTCCGCGCTACGCGCGGATACGTGGTTAATTTTGTTTTTATTTAGGATCATTTTTTTGGTAATTTTTTCTATTTATAACATTTTTTTTGTAAATTATTTAAACTTGGTTGTTATAAAGTGTACCAAACTTTGAATAATAAAAATAATTATGTTAAATGACCGTAATTAAAATAAGAAAGATATATTTGTTTTGAAGAAGAGGAGATAGATATCCGTGTTCTTAAAAGTATGAAAGCATTACCTTCGAAAAAATTAAAATAAAGTTAGTGAACTCAAGTCAAGCAGTATCTATACATCTTACTTTATATCCTAAAAATATGTACGTGTCATAGTTGCGTTGCGATTATGTGTAAGTGAATCTCTATGTGACTGTAATTTCCCCTTGGCATTGTAAATATGTTGATTAGATTTGTTATGAGAAATTTTATTTTAGTTAAGTGATCAGGAGTTGTCAAACTTTACTTTAAATACCTTTGTGGTGCGGAGACATTAGAATATTTCTTAGTTGACTATGTTCTTCAAGTTTAGCTGATGTGAATCCTTGGTTTAATGATTATATGTCTTATGTTAGTATATTTTTAAGGGTTTAATTTTACCTTGTTAATAATAGGCTTTCTTAACTCATATTATATATATATATATATATTTTATATTTGTAATATATTTTATAATTGTATTACACAATTTCTATTTAACAATAGTTGCTATTTTGTAGGAAAAATTTTCATTTTTTAAAGTGGGAATGTGTTATTTAATTTTAAAATTTATAGTAAAATCTAAATGTTATTGCCATACAGATTAAATATATAATTTACTAGGTGTTCTCCTGCACCATGTGCAGTAAAACAATTTAAATTATTTTTTTAACAGATACAATATAAATTATGTTAAAATTAAAATTTTATTAATATTAGAAATTTTTTTTCTTATCACTATTTTAATACAAACTTTTGTTTAATTAAACATAAAAATAATAGAAAAATCTTTTTGTTTATTTTAAATTATATTTAAGAATATGCATGTATATATTTAAAATTATAATATTAGATAGATTTTTTTATCAATTTATTTTAATTAAATATATTAAGTAACTTGTAGAAAAAATTATAATTATCAAAAATTAAAATTAGACAATATTTATTAAATTTGTAAATATATAAGAAATTAATAATTTTACCATTAAATTTTAATGATTTTCAAAAAGGTATACATTTTTGAAAAGTTTGTAATAAAATTGTATAATTTTAAAATATATAATTAAATGATATTTTCGAAATTTATAATGTCATATTTGAATATATTTATTTTAATGATGATTTATAAGTTATTACCATATTTTAAAAATATTTCCAAAAATATAAATCGACATCAAATCTAGTATATGAGTTGTTACCATATTTTATAAAGTTTTCCAAATTATGTTTAAAATTAAAATTTTATTAATATTATAAATTTTCTTTTTCTATCACTATTTTAATACAAAATTTTGTTTAATTAAACATAAGATAATAGAAAAATATTTTTGTTTATTTTAAATTATATTTAAGAATATGCATGTATATATTTAAAATTATAATATTAGATAGTTTTTTATCTATTTATTTTAATTAAATAGATTAAATAAATTTGTAGAAAAAACTATAATTATCAAAAATTAAAATTAGACAATATTTATTAAATTTGTAAATATATAATAAATTAATAATTTTACCATTAAATTTTAATAATTTTCAAAAAGGTATACATTTTAAAAAAGTTTGTAATAAAATTGTATAATTTTAAAATATATAATTAAATGATATTTTTGAAATTTATTATGCCATATTTGAATAAATTTATTTTAATGATGATTTATGAGTTATTACCATATTTTAAAAATATTTCCAAAAATATAAATCGACATCAAATCTAATATATGAGTTGTAACCATATTTTATAAAGTTTTCCAAAATATATATTAACATTAAATGCAATTGTCCATGTCATATTTAATTATATGCCAAGTCATCAATTCTAGTAGACATGTCACCATTTTTTTGTAAAACTGATTGTAGAGACGACATGTGGCAAAATCACTTCGCAAATAATATATAGGGGATTTTTTTCAATCACTTCTAAAGATGGAAATTTAATATTACAATTATATATAGGTTTTCATTGGAACATTCAACTGAGATGAATGGTTATTGGAAATGAATTATGGGAACTGTTAAATGTCTCTTAGGCCAATGAAAGTGTAGGCGCATATCACATTGTTCCGGTGCCTCAAGCTCTGATTGATATCGTTGGGCAGAAAAGGAAGTTCATTGTGAAGGTATCCAAACACAATTTCACCGTTAAGATCCAAACTTTCACTGTGACAAAGGTTGATATGATCCTGACCAGCAAAGGAACTGAGGAGATAGAACAGCTTGAACCAAAGCTTAAAGATGAGAAAGATGGAACTGAAGACCAGCTTGAACCTGAGGAAACAAAGGACAAGGACCTAGACGTGCCACTTGGTCCCATGACAAGATCCAAGAAAGCAAGATTCCAACAAGCTCTTAACCAACTCTTATACACTATCCAGGGCAGTCTAGATTGTGCTTATCCAACCACACTGGTTGTGATTCAAGCCATCTAAGACATTCATCAAGAGAGGTGTTGTGACTTGCACTCTTTTCCTTGGTTTGGTTTTGTCCCATTTGGGTTTCCTGAACTTAGGTTTTTAATGAGGCTTGGACACAACACTCATACAAAAGCCTCTTGATGAAGCTAAGCCCATTTCTAGCCCATTTCTATTCTATTTTCGTTCAGAACTCTCTTAGGAGCCTTTTCTTATTTTCAAATTTAAACTCAGTCTTTGTTTTAATTGTTTTGTGTGTTTCCAAGAAGTTGTGCATGTACAGTCTTCTTCTCTATATATTATGAACGAAAATGATCAATAAAATCATCAAACTCTTTTCTAAAAACCCAAGAATTCTTTGAATCATGTTTGATCATTTTTTGTCTTGTTTATGTTCTGATTTCGAATCTGCATCTTCAAGCAAATCTAAGATAGCCTAAGGGCCTTTCCGCATCTCTTAGAAGAATCAATTCAATCCTTTACTTGTTTCATCATCACAATCGTTGGAGAGCATTCAGGGACGTGATCCTCTCAGCTAGGATCATATTAAGTGGTATCAGAGCTGATCTCCATCATCAGAAAAGAATTTAGGGTTCTTGCTGAAGGAACCATGGGTGAAACCAATACACCAAATCAAGGGATGGATAAACTTCTGTTGGAAGCCTTAACTGCACAGATGTCTGCCTTGATGGATCAGAAACTAGAAAACTTCAGAGCTGAGGTAGTCCATTCAGAACGTGAGAGATCTAGAAGAAGTCCAAACCAGTCTGCCACAGAAAGCTATTATAGTCAATCCAACAGAGCCAGTGGCACCAGAAGAAGAAGGCATGAAAGAGAAGAAAGACCACAAACCGGTGATCCTTTGGGAGGTTTGAAACTGAAGATTCCTGAGTTTAAAGGCACTAGTGATCCAGAAGAATATCTTGAGTGGCAAAAGAATATTGAAATTGTGTTCAACTGCAGAGATTACACTCAAGAATACAAACTTAAGCTTGCGCCTACTGAGTTCAAAGAGTACGCTCTAAGTTGGTGGGATAACCTTGTTACAGCAAGAAGAAGAGCAGGAGATCTCCCTGTTGAAACCTGGAACCAGATGAAGATAATCATGAGGAAGAGATTTGTACCAAGCCATTACCACAGGGAACTGCATTTCAAGCTAAGAACACTGTCACAAGGAAGTAGATCAGTTGAAGAATACTACAAAGAAATGGAGACTTTAATGCTGAGAGCTGATATACAAGAAGACCGAGAAATAACCATGGCCAGGTTCATGGGAGGATTAAACTGTGATATTCAAGACAGGCTAGAAGTTCAACATTATGTAGAAATGGAGGAACTTCTACACAAAGCAATCATGTTTGAACAACAGCTGAAACGAAGGAGTTACAAGTCTAGCTATGGAACCAGCAAGCCACACTACCAAAAGGACAAAAAGACCAGAGAATCCAAGCCATTCTCCAAGCCTAAAGTGGAAGAACAGAGTATTAAGGGGAAAGAAGTAGCAACTGCATCCAAAACCCGTGACATACAGTGTTACAAGTGTAAAGGTTATGGTCACTATGCTAGTAGTTGCTCCAACAAAAGAGTAATATTCATTAGAGAAAATGGAGAGATTGAATCAGAAGCGGAGGAGCATTCTGAGTCTGAGGAAGAAAGAGTGGAAATTCCAGCTCGTGGAGAGTTACTTGTCACAAGAAGAACACTAAACCTGCAAACCAAGACTGTTGGAGATGAGCAAAGAGAGAATCTGTTTCATACTCGATGTGTTTTTCAAGGAAAAGTCTGCAGCTTAGTCTTAGATGGAGGGAGCTGTACCAATGTTGCAAGTGAAACAATGGTAGAGAAACTTGGTTTGAAGATGATGAAATGGCCAGTAGCCTACAAGTTGCAATGGCTTAATGACGAGGGTGAGCTTGAAGTAAAGAATCAAGTCAAGGTTCCATTGTCCATTGGGAAGTATGAAGATGAAATACTGTGTGATGTATTGCCAATGGATGCTGGACATATTCTGCTTGGAAGACCTTGGCAATCAGATAGAAGAGCAATTCATGATGGATTCACCAATAGATATTCATTTGATTTCAATGGGAAGAAGACCGTTCTGGTTCCTTTGACACCACAAGAAGTTCATCTCGATCAGCTAGCCATGAAACAGAACAAAACTCCATCAAAAACAAAAGCCAAACAGCCTGCCAATCTATTACTTCAATCAAAGGGAAGTTCCTTACCTCACTTGCTGATTATATTTAAAGAATGTTTAAACATAACAAAGACAGTGCAGGATCTTCCTAGCAAGATACAAATGCTTTTGCAGGAATTCAAAGACATTTTTCTAGAAGAAGCTCCACAAGGATTGCCACCAATCAGAGGAATAGAGCATCAAATTGACTTCATTCCAGGAGCTTCACTGCCAAACAAACCAGCCTATAGAACCAACCCTTTGGAGACCAAGGAACTACAACAGCAAGTTACTGAACTAATGGAGAAAGGTCATATCCATGAGAGCATGAGCCCATGTGCAGTTCCGGTCTTGTTAGTACCAAAGAAAAATGGTAGCTGGAGGATGTGTGTCGATTGCAGAGCCATCAACAATATCACTGTAAAGTATCGACATCCCATTCCTAGACTAGATGATATGCTTGATGAGTTGCATGGTTCTAGCGTCTTTTCTAAGGTTGATTTGAAAAGCGGGTATCACCAGATTATAATGAAAGAGGATGATGAATGGAAAACTGCATTTAAAACGAAACATGGACTATATGAATGGTTAGTGATGCCATTTGGGCTGACTAAAGCACCTAGTACTTTCATGAGATTAATGAACCATGTTCTTAGATCATTTATAGGTCATTTCATTGTGGTTTACTTTGATGACATTCTGATCTATAGTAAGAACTTGGATGAGCATATTGAGCATCTTAGAAAGGTTCTAGAAGTGCTTAGAAAGGAATCCTTGTTTGCTAACTTAAAGAAATGCACCTTTGGAACAGATAACCTTGTCTTTTTAGGAATTGTTGTGAGTGCATATGGAATCCAGGTTGATGAAGAAAAGATCAAAGCTATCAAAGAATGGCCAAGTCCGAAAACTGTTGGTGAAGTGAGAAGCGTTCATGGTCTAGCTGGTTTCTACAGAAGATTTGTCAAGGATTTCAGTACTTTGGCTGCACCACTCACTGAAGTGATCAAGAAAAACGTTGGGTTTAAGTGGGAACAAGCACATGAGGAGGCCTTTCAAGCATTGAAGGAGAAACTTACCAATTCACCAGTTCTTTCTCTTCCTGATTTTTCTAAGACATTTGAAATAGAATGTGATGCATCTGGTGTTGGAGTAGGTGATGTGGTAATGCAGGAGAAGAAACCTATAGCTTTCTTTAGTGAGAAACTTGGAGGAGCTACTGTGAACTACCCAATTTATGACAAAGAACTCTATGCACTTGTGAGGGCCCTGCAGACGTGGCAACATTATCTTTGGCCCAAGGAGTTCGTCATTCACACTGATCATGAGTTTCTTAAGCATCTAAAGGGACAGCAGAAACTAAACAAGAGACATGCTAGGTGGATTGAATTCATTGAGACCTTCCCCTATGTGATCAAATACAAGAAATGTAAGGAAAATATAGTTGCTGATGCACTATCTAGAAGGTATGTTCTCTTAAACACTCTTGAAACTAAGTTACTTGGATTTGAGCATATCAAGACTTTATATGCCACTGATTCTGATTTTAAAGACATATATGCTTCTTGTGAGAAGTTTGGTCATGGTAAGTACTTCAAGAATGATGGTTTTCTCTTCTTTGAAAATAGACTATGTGTGCCTAACTCCTCTTTGAGAGATTTTTTTGTCAAAGAAGCTCATGCAGGTGGATTTAGAGGGCATTTTGGCGTGGCTAAAACTATGAATGTAATGCAAGAGCACTTCTTTTGGCCACACATGAGAAGAGATGTGGAAAAAGCTTGTGAAAGGTGTGTCACTTGCAAGCAAGCTAAGTCTAAAATCCAAAACCATGGTCTGTATACTCCTTTACCCATTCCTTTGCATCCATGGCATGACATTTCAATGGATTTTGTTGTTGGATTACCTAAACTAATACTGGAAAAGATTCAGTATTTGTTGTCGTTGATAGGTTTTCTAAAATTCCCTGCCATAAGACTGATGATGTTGTGAATGTTGCTAATTTGTTCTTTAAGGAGATTGTTAGACTTCATGGCATGCCTAGGACAATTGTTTCTGATATAGACACTAAGTTCCTTAGTTTCTTTTGGAAAACGTTGTGGTCTAAATTAGGAACTAAATTGTGTTTCTCTACTACTTGTCATCCACAGTCTGATGGACAAACTGAAGTTTTCAATAGAAATTTGTCTACCTTGTTGCGTACATTGATTAAAAAGAACTTTAGAACTTGGGAAGATTGTTTGCCTCATGTAGAGTTTGCTTATAATCATGCGAAGCATTATGCATCTAAGTTTTCTCCATTTGAAATTGTTTATGGATTCAGTCCTTTATCACCTTTGGATCTAATGCCTTTACCTTTGAGTAAAGAGTTAGTCTTGATGGGAAAAAGAAAGCTCAGCTTGTTAAGCAGATACATGAGAAGGCCCGAAACAATATAGAAAACAAGACCAAACTCTATGTCAAGCAAGCCAACAAAGGAAGAAAGGAACTGCTTTTTGAAGAAGGAGATTTAGTTTGGATACACCTGAGGAAGGAGAGGTTCCCTAATGAAAGAAAATCCAAGCTCATGCCTAGGATCGATGGTCCTTCCAAAATCATCAGAAAGATCAACAACAATCACTACCAATTGGAATTGCAATGTAAGTATAATGTGAGCTCAAGCTTCAATGTTACTGATTTAGTTCCTTATTTTGCAGAAAAAGCGGATTTGAGGTCAAATCCTTCTCAATTGGGAGAGGATGATATGATCCTGACCAGCAAAGGAACTAAGGAGATAGAACAGCTTGAACCAAAGCTTAAAGATGAGAAAGATGGAACTGAAGACCAGCTTGAACCTGAGGAAACAAAGGACAAGGACCTAGACGTGCCACTTGGTTCCATGACAAGATCCAAGAAAGCAAGATTCCAACAAGCTCTTAACCAACTCTTATACACTATCCAGGGAAGTCTAGATTTTGCTTATCCAACCACACTGGTTGTGATTCAAGCCATCTAAGACATTCATCAAGAGAGGTGTTGTGACTTGCACCCTTTTCCTTGGTTTGGTTTTGTCCCATTTGGGTTTTCTGAACTTAGGTTTTTAATGAGGCTTGGACGCAACACTCATACAAAAGCCTCTTGATGAAGCTAAGCCCATTTCTAGCCCATTTCTATCATATTTTCGTCCAGAACTCTCTTAGGAGCATTTTCTTATTTTCAAATTCAAACTCAGTCTTTGTTTTAATTGTTTTGTGTGTTTCCAAGAAGCTGTGCATGTACAGTCCTCTTCTCTATATATTATGGACGAAAATGATCAATAAAATCATCAAACTCTTTTCTAAAAACCCAAGAATTCTCTGAATTCTGTTTGATCATTGTTTGTCTTGTTTATGTTCTGATTTCGAATCTGCATCTTCAAGCAAATCTAAGATAGTCTAAGGGCCTTTCCGCATCTCTTAGAAGTATCAATTCAATCCTTTACTAGCTGAGAGGATCACGTCCCTGAATGCTCTCCAACGAATGTGATGATGAAACAAGTAAAGGATTGAATTGATACTTCTAAGAGATGCGGAAAGGCCCTTAGACTATCTTAGATTTGCTTGAAGATGCAGATTCGAAATCAGAACATAAACAAGACAAACAATGATCAAACAGGATTCAGAGAATTCTTGGGTTTTTAGAAAAGAGTTTGATGATTTTATTGATCATTTTCGTCCATAATATATAGAGAAGAAGACTGTACATGCACAGCTTCTTGGAAGCACACAAAACAATTAAAACAAAGACTGAGTTTAAATTTGAAAATAAAAAAAGGCTCCTAAGAGAGTTCTGAACGAAAATAGGATAGAAATGGGCTTAGCTTCATCAAGAGGCTTTTGTATGAGTGTTGTGTCCAAGCCTCATTAAAAACCTAAGTTCAGAAAACCCAAATGGGACAAAACCAAACCAAGGAAAAGAGTGCAAGTCACAACACCTCTCTTGATGAATGTCTTAGATGGCTTGAATCACAACCAGTGTGGTTGGATAAGCAC
>CAKOAT010260709.1:71299-91459 GCA_932364175.1 Eruca vesicaria subsp. sativa | reverse complement strand
AACTAATTTGACATAGCCATTGGCTGATTTAAAGTTAATTTTATGTTGGAAATTCGGTTTCGGAGACCCGGTTAACTAGGAAAAATCATCAAATATAAACCGATTTTGTGAATTAATATTAAAATCTTTTTGTGGAATCTTATTTTTTTTGCTCGTTTGAAAAATGTAATACTAATTGGCAACCTTCTTCTATACTCGCTAATAATTGATCAACCAATTTCATCAAACAGTTGCAGCGACACTTGCATTGCAAGATTACATGGAGGCTGCAGCAGTTGTGTTCTTATTCACCATAGCCGAATGGCTTGAAACAAGAGCTAGTTACAAGGTTTGTCAACTACTAATACTCATCTATTGTGTTAATTAAACAACTGTGAAACATCTTGCATTTTCTTATGTATTATCTGAAGTTGGAAACTGTATTGGACTACTAATTTAAGAAAGCTGAGATAATAATGATTATAACATTTGAAATCTCAGGCAACCGCGGTAATGCAGTCACTGATGAGCTTAGCTCCACAGAAGGCAATAATAGCAGAGACTGGAGAAGAAGTTGAAGTAGATGAGGTTAAGGTTAACACAATTGTAGCAGTCAAAGCCGGTGAAACCATACCTATTGATGGGATTGTGGTGGATGGAAATTGTGAAGTAGACGAGAAAACCTTAACGGGAGAAGCATATCCTGTTCCTAAACAGAGAGATTCTACTGTTTGGGCTGGAACCATCAATCTAAATGGTAATGTAACCCTCTTACACAAGGCTCCAAGATTTAATCATTTGTTTGTATCTTTCACTGTTTTGATCTTTTTTTAATGTGTGTCTTGCAGGTTACGTAAGTGTGAAAACAACTGCTTTAGCCAGTGATTGCGTGGTTACAAAGATGGCTAAGCTCGTGGAAGAAGCTCAGAGCAGTAAAACCAAATCTCAAAGACTAATAGACAAATGTTCTCAGTACTATACTCCAGGTAAGAAAAGACATAACCAGAACTTGTTTTTCAGGTATTCTTTATGTTCTTGATTCATGAGACTCTATGTTTCATTCATGTTTCTTTCAGCAATCCTCTTAGTATCAGCTGGCTTTGCGGTTGTCCCAGCTATAATGAAAGTACACAACCTCAACCATTGGTTTCATTTGGCACTTGTTGTGTTAGTCAGTGCATGTCCCTGTGGTCTTATCCTCTCTACACCAGTTGCTACTTTCTGTGCGCTTACTAAAGCGGCTACTTCAGGGCTTCTAATCAAAAGTGCTGATTATCTTGACACTCTCTCAAAGATAAAGATCGCTGCATTCGACAAAACTGGGACTATTACCAGAGGAGAGTTCATTGTCATTGAGTTCAGATCACTCTCTAGAGATATAAGCCTACACAGCTTGATTTACTGGTACAAGACAGATTTGTGTTCTAACCAACAAAACTAGTTTGATTAAATAAATTATGACTGAGAGTTTATGGTTCTACAATGTTTCAGGGTATCAAGTGTTGAAAGCAAATCAAGTCATCCAATGGCGGCAACTATTGTGGACTATGCAAGATCTGTTAACGTTGAGCCTAGGACTGAAGAAGTTGAGGATTACCAGAATTTTCCAGGTGAAGGAATCTATGGGAAGATTGATGGGAATGATATCTACATTGGGAACAAAAGGATTGCTTCACGAGCTAATTCTTCTACAGGTAAAGCTTCAAACTCAGTGGAATGTTTTGAGGTCTTGTTGAGTTTGATTCACTTGACTGTTGTTTCTTGCCAGTTCCAGAGATTGAGGTTGATACCAAAGGAGGAAAGACTGTTGGATACGTCTATGTAGGTGAAAGACTAGCTGGAGTTTTCAATCTTTCTGATGCTTGTAGATCTGGTGTAGCTCAAGCAATGAAGGAACTGAAAGATCTTGGAATCAAAACGGCAATGCTAACAGGAGATAATCAAGATGCAGCAATGCATGCTCAAGAACAGGTGAGAGACTAAAAACAACTTTCTTAATACATGATTATAAACTTTAAAATATTTTTTTTGGTATGAAACAGTTAGGAAATGCTTTGGATGTTGTGCATGGAGAACTTCTTCCAGAAGACAAATCCAAAATCATACTAGAGTTTAAGAAAGAAGGTCCAACAGCTATGGTAGGAGATGGTGTGAATGATGCACCAGCTTTAGCTACAGCTGATATTGGTATCTCCATGGGGATCTCTGGCTCTGCTCTTGCAACACAGACTGGTCATATCATTTTGATGTCTAATGATATCAGAAGGATACCACAGGCGATAAGGCTAGCGAGGAGAGCGCGGCGCAAAGTTGTCGAAAACTTGTTCATATCAATCACTTTGAAAGTAGGGATACTGATTTTGGCATTTACTGGTCATCCTTTGATTTGGGCTGCAGTACTAGCTGATGTGGGGACTTGTCTGCTTGTGATTCTCAACAGTATGTTGTTGCTGCGAGAGAAGGACAAAACCAAGAACAAAAAGTGTTACAGGGCTTCTACATCTGTGTTGAATGGTAAAAAACTTGAAGGCGATGCAGACGAAGAGCTGGACTTAGAGGCAGGCTTGTTATCAAAGAGTGGTCAATGCAACTCAGGATGTTGTGGTGATAAGAAAAAACAAGAGAAGGTGAAACCAAAATCAAGTTCTGACCATAGACACTCTGGTTGTTGTGGTGATAAGCAGCAAGACAATGTAAAGCTGCTTGTGAAAGAGAGCTGTTGCGGTGAGAAAAGTAAGATAGTAGTGAGAGATATGGCTTCATTGAGCTCATGCAAGAAGTCTACCCATGTCAAAAAAGACATGATAATGAAAGGTGGTTCAGGTTGTTGTGATAAGAAGAAAGATACGCTGAAGGAAATAGTGGCAAAGAGCTGTTGTGAGCAGAAGGAGAAAGCAGAGAAAAATGTTGAGATGCAGATTCTTGGCCAAGAGTTAATTGATTTGGAGAAAGGTCTTCATAAAAAGTCTGGTTGCTGCAGTGATGGACACAAACAAACCGAGGAAATAACTATGGCTTCTGAGGAAGAGAAAGAGAGTCTGGATTGTTCCTCAGGAAGCTGCGAGAACAAGACCACCATGAAAGGTCTAGAAGGAGAAGTGAAAGAGAAATTTGATCTCCAGATAAAGAATGAAGGACATTGCAAGTCTAATTTCTGTGGTGATGAAAAGCAAACCGGAGAAATCACTCTGGCTTGTGAGGAAGAGACAGACGGTTCTGATTGCTCCTCGGGATGCTGCGTAAACAAGGAGGAAGTGGAACAAAGCTGCCATGAGAAGGCATGTCTGGAAACTGAAACTGGTGTAAGTTGTGACCTCAACTTGGTTTGTTGTGGAAACTCAGAAGGAGAAATGAGAGGCTTGCAGATGAAGAACGAAGAACAATGCAAGTCTGAGTGCTGCAGCGATGAAAAACAAACGGGGGAAATAACTCTGGCCTCAGGATGCTGTGGAAACAAGGAGGAAGTGACACAAACCTGTCATGAGAAGCCTGTAAGCAAATCTCTTTGCTGTGGAACTGGTTTGAAGGAAGATGAGTCTTCTAGTTTGGTAAATGTGGTGGAGTGTGGTAGCAAAGAGAGGGAGATAGTGAAAGCTTTTAGCCAAAGCTGCTGCACAAGTCCTACTGATCCGGTGTTATCTGAATTGCAAGTGAAGAAGGTAAAGATTTGTTGTAAAGTGAATACTCCAGAGGCGGCGTGTGGATCAAAGTGTAGTGAAAGGGTGAAGCGTCACACTGGTAAAAGCTGTTGCAGGAGTTATGCCAAGGAATATTGCAGCCACATGCATCACAACCATCATCACCATCATCACCATGTTGGGGCTGTTTAACGGAGATTGTGACAGAGTGGCCTTGAATCTCGATGCATCCATCTATTCACATAACCTTGCTTCTTCCACTAGTGCCGTCCAGAAAATTCAAAAAATGTTTTATTGTTTCCAGGAAAGGCTAGATTTAGCAACTGTGGTTCATCAAGAACATTTTTAGTGATCCTTGTGTTGCCTGAAGTATTTCTCGTTTTTGTATTTTTGTTATGTAACTCGATCGGTTCTTTTAACTCGTAGGAACAAACAAGTTTGGAACTTTATCTTAGGGTCTTGAAAGATGAAAACAGTATCAAAGTGAGCGTTACAATCATTAGTATGTAAGTATTTTCTTTTGGTTTCCAAGTAGTTGGCTTAGCTGTGAAAGGAGAGAGCCATTCATGTCATACTAATATGATTCTTCATTGATCGATGAGATATAAGGATACTGATAATACGAAAAATAATCTTTTGATATAAGCGCTGATGGTGAAGAGAGTCCATTTCCACAAAACAGTTCCTGGCTCTAGTGTTAGTGATCAAAGCTGCCTAAATCTTCATCAGCTAGAGCTGATACATTTCCCATCACTTTTTAAGTAATGAGTCTTAAGACCTTTAAAAAAAAACAAGCATATTAATCAAACAAAACTACTGTGTGAGAGAAAAAGAGAGAGAAACCATACCAACATTAGAGCACAATCAACCCTAGAAGGCTAAAACCATAAAAAAGTTTTTAAGAATTTTTTTTTTGGCTAAAACAAAAAAAAAATAAAATAAAAAATGAACCATTTGCGGATCGTTACGTATTAGTGGAGTGGAGCCCGCAAAATAATACAAGATTTGGATCTTATTTCAACAATCTGGCATCCACTTCTTAGAATTTCGACGGGCCCCATCGCCAACGTTTTGGTAAAAACCAAACAAGATTTGGGCGTTCATGCTCTAAGCTCTTCTTACATGGATAAGAACAATGTTTATCCTTGGGATATCTGCAGCAAAGCCAACACAGTGACCGGAATTGAAGCATGTTCTTAACCTGAAACGTATCTACAGTGTTAATATTCACCTCTTTCGTCAGGCCAGGCACAAAAATTGTATGGGCCTTGTGCAAAATAATATATAAACAAAAATATGGTCTGTTAATTAGTTTTGTGAAATATTAGATCCTATTTTACAAATTTTCATAAGTTTTGGGTTCCAAAATAAAAAAAGGAAAATTAATTAACAGGGCAGGACTCAATGCAAATGCGCTGATCCGCACACCCTTAGAACCAGCACTACTTTTGATTCATCTTGGTCCAAAGCATTGTTAGAGAATTAATCATCTTTTTGCGTTCTTTCAAATTGTAAATTTTGATATATCATTTATTTTATAAAATTCAGTTATTAAATAGGTTTCCAATGTTAAACATTGTTCAAGCGGTCCATATCAAATAGGATAAGTGTAGATCATGCATATTAAGTGAGATAATATAGATTAAGCAAATCACATATTTTATTACAGTTTTAAAAAGTAAAATCAGTTCAAATAAAAAAATTACATATTTAAATAATAAAATTTCGTTACAAAATCAAAACACATAATATATAAATATGATACATCAATAACAAGAAATATTGCACTTGATCCAAGTTAATACAACAGTATATTCACATAATACATATTATAATTAAACCACACATATTATATAAATATAATAATTTAAATAGATAAACAAATTATATGACAAAAAGGAGATAATTTGCATCAAATGTATAGTGGGTGAGATCTGTATGTAGTTCTCGTGCTTTTTTGGCTTCGGATAAGTGACACAGATCAGAAAATGTACATCTACAATCAAATATTCTAAAGGGATGAATTGTTCTAAGAATATGTTATAGTCTTCGTAGAGTTAAACTTTTAAATAATCGAATATACGATGGAATCTAAGAACATGAGAGCAACACAATAAAGAAGTGGGATCAGAGTGCGTGCTGGTGGCTAAGAGCAAGAAATTAATTGTATAGCATGTAGGATTATATGTGTATATTCATTCTGTGTGAGCCGTTGACTTGACCTCGTATGGGTCGTTCATTTGATAACACTATTATACGTTCGACTTTAGCTGTTTTTCTGTTGTATCGAGTAATCAGTTGTAAAACCTCTGCATGTAAAAATTTAAAGCTAAAATGTCCTCATATTTTTCTTTTAATTTTATATGTTAAATGAAAAATCATAAAATTAAACTGGAAACGTCAATATTTTTTATTTGATTTATAAAATTTGATAAAAATATTTCAAAAATCGAAAAACTGTTTTTTCATATTTTTGCGAAAATCATTAAAATATGATTAAAAATGATTTTAAAATATTTTTTTTCGAATTTGAAAGATATAGAATTTAAATATTTTCCCATGGATTCACTGATTCATAGAGGAGTTTTTGTTTAGTTTTGATCGTTCGGGAATGATTTATTTAAAATTTTAATTAAATAGTAAAGGATATGAAGATTAGTAAAAAATATAAGTGATTTAATTTTTTTGTCCGGGAATGATTTATTTGAAATTTTAATTAAATGGTAAAAGAAATGAAGATTAGTAAAGAGTATAAGTGATTTAATTTTTTTGCTGAAGGGCGTGTGAGCATTTGACTCGTTCGTATCAAGACAATATGGTAAGTTGGTAACACTATTGTGTTTATATGTAAAGTTTTATTAAAATTTTGGATAATATCATCATTTGTTTTAAATATTCGTGGGATTTTGTCTTTTCTGTCATGGTTGAAAAAACAAAGACAAACAATGCTATTTAAAACGTCTCAACTACTAGTTTTTACTTGCTTACAGAAAAGAAATTACTAGTAGTTTTTTGATTTCTGGTTATGGTTTCTCTACAACTAAAATATCTGAATCTACGATGAAAAATAGGGTTTACACGTCTGAATCTGAACATATAGTAGTATTTGTTTACATATAAGCCCGTTTATACTAAAACCGAATTTAATAATTCACGAGTTAATAAAAAACATAAAAAGCGGTAGAGGTCAATGTCCACTTGTTTAAGAAAATGGACTATTAAGCAACCTTATTGGACTATTTAACTCATGGGGTTTTCAAAATATATATAGTTATATATATATATTAATATTACTATTTAATTATGGTATTCTTAAAATTACGGAGAATCTCATCAAAAATATCTCATTTTAAATATTTTTGGTTGGGTTCTCTGTAGTTTTAAGGACTCCACAATTAAATCATAATATTAATATATACATACAACTATATGTATTTTGAAATCTCTAAAAATTAACCATTGGAGATGCTTTGTAAACAATCCACACAAAAAAATCTGTTAATACAACTTATCTAGATACTTTTTGAAACAAGTACAACTTGTCTGGATATGCTTTGGAAAATAACCCAATTATAAAGATAAAAACAAAAAAACAAAAAAAAAACAGGGTGAAAACACACACATGCTAATGTGTTTACAGACTTGAATATGATTATGTGTTTTTTTAAATTTGATGTTTATACAATGGTTATTTTGGGTATATTCAGTCAGAATGTTTTTATTTATGTTATAGACATATCAAACAAGTACCCCAAAACATTACCTCTTACTAAAAACAGTATTTTTTAAAAATATTTATAACTGTTCTTAAAAATTTATTCAAATTATTTAATTCAGTTATTTACCTATTTTCTATTAAAATATTAAGAGAATATACTAGTCTACCTAGGGATGTCAGTTAGATTGCCCCGACCGATTTAAAATCTCCAAAACCCGTAAATATTTGAACTTGACCCAGTCAGAAAAGATTTTGCATGTATATTCTAAAACCATATCCGATCCTAATAAGGTTATAAGACGTTTCAGGATTTTTGAGATTTCTCAGAATAAATAACTATTGTTATAATTCTATTTGATTATATCATTTTACTTTATGTTAATTTATATATAGATTTAGTGTTGTGCATATATATGTATAAGAAACAAGAACATAAGAAACATACTAAAATGTAGGAGGAGAATATAATTAATATAGATCAGAAGGGCATCATAGAATGATCGCACTACATCTTTTTATATAGACAAGATATCAGACAAATAAAACTATGGTACATTATGACATGGGCTCCATATCCATGGCTATACGCTTGTGTATCTTGACTTTTGTAATACTCACCCTTAGAAATCATTGTCACTTATGTCTTTTGTTGTTCATCTTGACTTTTGTAACATGTGACCATCTACTCGACGCGTCGATCATTACCATAAAATAATAGAATGATCCAAAAGGTGGATGTATAGGTCCACAAGTATCACCTTGAATTCGTTCAAGGAACTTTGGTAACTCTTTATCTATTTTGGTTGGCGATGGTCTTATAATTAACTTTCCTAAAGAACACACCATACATGTAATTTTATTTCCCTGGTAAACTTCTTGGGGTTTTAGTGAATGACCATGTGAGTTCTCGATGATCTTTCGCATCATTGTGGTGTCTGGATGACCAAGTCGATCATGCCATAGTGTAAAATCATCAGAATTTCTCTTAATCACCAAATGTGATTCGATGGTACTTATATATGTTTGATGCAAACCAGAAGGAAGTTTTAGTAGTTTTTCCAACACCTTTTGCTTTTCCGAATAAGAGTAATATACATATATTTCTTTCCATTCTTAGTTTCAGAATGAATATCAAATCCTTGAGAATATATGTCATTAAAACTCAAAAAATTCCTCTTAGAATTTGGAGAAAATAGTGCATTATTTATCGAGAAAATTATTCCATTAGGTAATGTGAAATGGGCTTTACCAGTCTCTTCAATCAAGTCTACATGACTCGATATTATGTTAACTATGATATTTGTTGGTTTAAGTTCAGAAAAATATTTTCTGTGTTTAATAATAGTGTGCGTTGTTCCACTATCTGATATACAAATCTCTCTAGCATTGATCTTGGTTGATGCTCCATTTGTAATGTCCATGTCTGAGACAACAAAAAAAAAATTAACAGAAATAAGATAATCTTATTTATAAAATATTATACATCATTAGCGAACATCAAACATGTAGTAATTATACATAAACATATAAAAATCACACAATAATTATACATTAATTTTCCTCAAACAATATTATTTATGGTATATTTGTGGAATTTCAAGAGTCACATGATGGGTACTTAATCTTCTGTGATAGCAGTCTCCTCGAAATCATTCACAAAGTCAGACGCATCCAGGTGCGTTGTACCCTCAGAAGTTTCCGCAAAGTTAACCTCTTTACATTTTCCTTTGACGGAATATTTGTATAAAGCACATAGATGTGCAGGGGTACGACATACACGGGACCAGTGTCCCTTAGTACCGCATCTGAAACAAGTTTTTTTCTCGCTTCTGAGAAGTATTTCCTTGGTGTTCTTTTTCCTTAGGGGATTGCTTAGAGCAGACTCATTGGAATGACTTTCTATCATGTGGATTGTACTTTCGTCCACGTCCACAGTAGTTTTGTTGACCACGACCACGAAGAGTTTTATTTTCTTTCACTGGTTTCTTTGCGTCTAAAGCGTTTGCTTCGGCAAGCACTTTGGAACCAGTTGGTAGTGTCATATGATTCTTGATCAGAAGTTTGTTGTTCTTTTCTACTATGAGAAGCACCACAATCAAATCCGAAAATTTGGTATATCCTCGCAACCTATATTGTTGTTACAGGGTAATGTGGCTCTTATGGAATGTGGTGTATGTTTTCTCAAGCATTTGAGACTCGGTGATTGTTTCTCCACATCATCTCAATTTAGCCACAATTTCTAACACACAACAAAATTGTAATTCATCACTTTGTCGAAATCTTGGAACCTCATATTCTGCCATTTATCTCAAGCAAGTGGAAGTGTTATGTCTTTCTGATGATCAAAACGATCTTTCAGAGACTTACATAGCTCTTTAGGATCTCTCGTGTTGGCATAGTCATAAATAATATTTTCATCAAGGTGTCTTCTGAGGAAGATCACTGATTTAGCCTTTTCTTGAGGCGTTGAAGTATTATTCTCTTTAACGGTTTCAGATAAACCAAGAGATTCAAGGTGGAGTGCGACATTGGTAATCCAAGAAATGTAGTTGGTCCCGGTGATATCCAGAGCGGGAAATTGGAGTTTCTCCATGTTTGCCATTGATTTTCTAAGGCACAAAATAATAAACTTCATTAGAATTTCATTAATTTTAAATGGAACCGATTACATTGATACTACACGCAATTACAAATAAACCTAATGCTAATAAACATAAGGCAATATTAGTTCCAAAATCTTCATGAGTAGCTCCTTCAACAAGAATAAAATACATAGACGAATAAATAAAAATCGCACATAAAATTAAAAGCAATCGAATCTTTTTTTTTTTTTGTAAATTTAAGAAGAACAATTTGTAGATATTTTAGAGAAGAAGAAATGTTTTGGATGAGAGAACGGAGTGAAAATGAGTTGTTTTTATAGATGAAAACACTGTTTATTAGCCATTAACTAGCCATTTAAAAGGTATTTTTTTATTTAAATTTATTTACGAGCGTTGGATGTAGAAACATAAAATAAAATTAAATAGAAATACTTAGTGAGAAATTATCAAATTTATCAGTTTAAACATATATATATATATATAAATATAGGTGAAATATTAAATATATTTAATTATATATATGGTGATAAAATTATCTATAAGGTTTTCAAAGTGGAAATATTAAGGTGATGATCAGAATAATAAATTATGATAAAAGAGTTATATATTATGGTGCCTTAAGCAACCATTATAAAAACTATACTCCATTTGTTTCATTATAAGTGTCACTTTACAGCTGTGCACACGGATTAAGGAAACAATTAATTTTACATATTTCCTATATAAAAACACAGTTACCTATACACCTAACCATATTTTAACCAATAGAAAAACAAATTACAAAATAAAATTAATAAATTTTGCATTGAAAACCGAAAACGACACTTATTTTGTAACGCAAAAAATTCTCTACAACGACACTTAATATGAAACAGAGGGAGTAATAAAATTCGGGGCGGCAGAGCCGCGCTCCGGTAACTATAAAACTAATGGATAAAAATAGGGCAACAGTGATGCACTCCGATAAACATAAACATAACAAATATATGGAGGCCCCACTCCGAACATAATAATCAAAAGTAAATTTTAATAATAGAGTGATCGTGCTGATAACGTGTTATAATTATATTTGATTATATCAGTTTACTTTATGTTAATTTATATATATATATATATATATTTGGTGGTGTGAATATAACGTATATTATGTATATGTATAAGAAAATAAGAACATAATAAGCATACCAAAATGTAGGAGGAGAATATTATTAATATAGATCAGAAAGAGCATCGTAAAATGATCGCACCACATCTTCTTATATAGACTAGATATCGATAAGTAAACTGTGGTACATTATGACATGAGCTTCATATTTATCGCTATACGTTTGTGTTTCCTGACTTTTGTAACAACTATAGTGTTATATATATTACTCTCACTATTTTAAATCATCTAAGTTTCATAAAAATTGGTTTTAACTATTCTTTTTCAAATATAAAGTCAGTTTAATTTTCTTTTAACAAGAAAGTTTTAAGATATTTAAAATCATATTACATATGAACAAATAAAATTTTAACATGAAATGTAAATAAAAACTACGTATATAAGAGAACAAAATTTGTGTTAAACGCAGTCAAACGTTCCACACTTTATATTTTTCAGAAGAAGACACATTTCTCAAATTTATAATGTGACTTTTGTAATAATCAAACGGTAAGGTACATTCATATTTTCCACATTTGATTTTACTAGTCTTAGATGATAAATATTAAAATATGTGAGTATCAAAAATGTCTCTAATTGCAAGAATGGTATTTTAAAAATTAATAAGTAAAATTTTAATTTTTTCAGGTTGGACTTAGCCCAATTAGAACTAAGCTTAAAAATCTAAAGCATAAAATAGGTTAATTTGTCCGTTGTTTAGATATATATATATAACGAAGTCTAAACCCGATAATTTATAGCGTTAGACAGTCAGACGGGTTAAAGCTCCAGCCCCATCTATAAATATATGATACAAAAATTTATTTCTGGCATGATACATTTATATATTTCCATTTAAATGTTTGCACATATTATTTTCCTGAATTAGCTAGAAACAATCAAATACATTCCCTGGAACAATAATGATATTTTTTTTTGTTAGCTACATTGGTTTTCTAGTACCCTAAAATAAAATTAAGAGTTTAAGACTTTAGACTTTTGTATATACTATAAACATATAAATTGTAAAATATTATGTTAGAATTTGGTGAAGAGAAAACAAGTACTCACCTGTAATGAAAGATCAGTTTAAGAACATGATTATTGGGATTTCTTAATAGGTTTCTTAGGGAGTCTTTATTGCGTGGATCCCATGAACAATATAAGAATCAGTTACAAAAACTATGAATTAAGAACTGATTTTTAAGGGTTTCTTGCACTGTTCGCGGACTACACAGACACGTGGCGACTTGCGATTGATTTGTTTTTAAAAAAAAATGTTTTTCTTTTTAAGATAAAAGAAAAAAAACTTAAGAAACCCAAGTTGGTTTTAGGGATAATGATGCCAAAATGACCAACCAATAAATATGTGACTTACAAAGATGAAGATAAAACATAACCAAACCTAATAATCGATTGGATTCATAATCAAATTAGTTGATTATTTTGTTAGACATCAATAAAAAAATCCTATATAATTTATGAATGAGAAAATGACTAAAATAGACCTAAAAAAGTTTTTATCACAAATATAGACCTTAACAATTAAAATAACCAAAATAACACTTAAATGTTTTATTAAATATATATTTATACCCTTAGGTTAACTAATCCTATATTTTTTTGTTTAGAGTTAAGGAGTGTGGTTTTGGGGATATGGTTTCGAATTTAAAAAAATTAAAAAAACTTAAATTTTCAAAATAAAAAATGCTATTTTGGTTATTTTAATTTGTGAGGTCTATTTTTGTGATAAAAACTTAAAAGAGGGCTATTTGAGAGAATTGCTCTTTACGAATATATAAAATATATAAACCAATAATAGTCTGAAAATAATCAATTTTTGTTTTCTAAACCCAAAATACACGGAACATAACTGAACCAAGAAACCAAATGTCCGGTCCGGTACATAGGCATGAGGGTTTTGAAAGACACGCGGTCTCATGTCGCGTGATTTATTTTAGTATACAATTACAAGTAGCCAATTATAAAATTACACGTGACATTGACTATAAAACATCATAACTATTGTCAAAATAAATAAAGTGCCTCGACCTCTCCTGTTTTCGAAGCGAAGAGACAGACGGACTTGTTCTTCGACATCGTCTGTCTTCTTTGGTGTACAGAGTCCATACCATACATACCTTCCTTTTATAAAGAGAGAGCGAGAGACATAGACAGAGAAACAGAGCGATCAGAAGAAACGACATCTTCGAAAGAGGGAACCTTTTGTTTAAAATTAAAATTAAACAGAAGGAAACGTTTGACGGCTTGCATAGACATCCATACGCATACTCCGAGAGATTTATATACTTTTCTCCGAGCCTGCAGCTCTCACTTGTTCGTTCGTGCGTTCGCCAAGAGTTGAGATCTTTTGTCGGAAACAAACAAGCTCGCTCTCTGTGTGATCCGTCGCCGTTTTGATCCAGGTTTCATTTTCGATTCTTTTTTTTTTTTTAATTAAAAGGAGACCAGATTTGGTTTCTGATTTGTTCGATTTCGTTTTGATGTTGTTTCTTCACAAGCATTTTTGTGGTAATGATTTGAGTGAGATGTAATGCGCGTGAATGATTGGTGTGTATTAGAAGCTGTGACGATGGTTTTTGACTTTTCTTTGGTTATGGATATAGCATTGACTTTTTGTTCTTGGTACTAATTTGAATTTGTCAATGTTTCTTCTTGTCGATATGTTTGATTATTCCATCCTTCTGTTGGATAATTCACCTGCCAGATAGGAACAGGTGAAGCTGTGTGTGCTTCTCTTCAGGATAGGAACATAACTTAGAGATATTCTCTTCACCAAGAATCTGTATTTGTTTGGGTTTCTTTTTATTTTGTTATTTGTCCAGTTTGGGATAGTTTGAAGGATATACATACTAGAGAAGAGACTATCTTATTTTAGTTTTTGCTCTGGTTTAGTGTATAAGGTTGCATCTTCTGCAGTTATGTTCTTCCACGTTTCTATATGGGTTCTTTTGTGTTTTTGTCTGTTTGGATTTCTGATATTAATAAATGTTGTTATATGTATGGTGTGAATCAAACATTATATTCAAGAGTAAGGATAAACTAGAGAGACTATCTTTATTTAGATCTTGATTTGCATCTTGTGCACTTATGCTGTTCTCCGTTTCTCTTTTTGTTTGCTTGTGTTTTGGTCTGAATGTTTCTTTTTTTATATTTACCTTTAGGTTTGATTGGTTCAAGCTGCCAAGTGGAACTTTCTCTTGTAGCTGAAGAAGCTTGTTCCTCCAGATTTGAACAAAGAATATTTGAGGCTGAGTAGTTGTAGTATGCAATAAAGTTTTCTCTCGTTTTTTTTTTGACAAGATGAAGGCAACTAAAGGGTGGCGTCTATGCGGAACAAGTTATATGCAGTCTTTGCCTGGTGCTCGTCACCGTGCTCCTACAAGGAAGCGTGTGTGGACCATCGCTGTGGTTTCTCTGATAACAATGTTTGTAATTGGGGCTTACGTTTTCCCTCATCACAGGAGAGCTGCTTGTTATATGTTTTCTTCTAAAGGATGCAAAGGGCTTACTGATTGGCTTCCACCCGCGCCGAGGGAGCTTTCTGATGACGAGGTTGCAGCTCGTGTAGTGATTAGGGAAATCTTGAGCTCTCCTCGTGTGATTAAAAAGACTTCTAAGATTGCGTTTATGTTCTTGACTCCGGGGACTTTGCCTTTTGAAAAGCTATGGGACCTCTTTTTCCAGGTAAACTTCATCTTGTGTCAGAGGTTTAACTCTGTGTAGTATTTGGTCTACCTAGTTGAATGCAGAATACTTATGATTACTTGTAATATGTTTAGTATCTATACGTTTTTTTTGACACATAGTATCTCTACGTTTATATGATTATTTCTTCTACTTATTTCTTTCACTGACGATTTGGTGCTTTTATCCCTCCTCACAGGGTCACGAGGGGAAATTTTCTGTGTATATTCATGCATCAAAGGATACGCCGGTTCACACCAGTCGTTACTTTCTTAACCGTGAAATTCGAAGTGATGAGGTCTGTCTCTCTTTCTCTCTCTAATGTCTATATTTGTAGATATATTGTCATCTCTCTCTGTATGTTCTAGAATGACTAATTATGAATTCATCTTATTTCTGTATTAGTTTTCATAATTGTGGTAAAATAATCATATGTTTTTTTGTGAAGGTGGTATGGGGTAGAATATCAATGATTGACGCTGAGAGACGTTTGTTGACAAGTGCTCTTAGAGATCCGGAAAATCAGCAATTTGTTTTACTCTCCGATAGGTAATCTCCAAGACCACTATTTATCTTCTCACTGATTATTCTGAGCTTGTCCTAACCAAATTGAGAGTGTTTTTTTTCTCTGCAGTTGTGTGCCGCTTCGAAGTTTTGACTACATGTACAACTATATGATGTACAGCAATGTCAGCAATGTTGATTGGTAAAGTCATTTGTTCAACTTGCTGCAGTTTCAGAACTTTAATTACACATGTTTCCAGATTTCTTCCTGAGTTCTATACTAATATATTTTTGTCATACTCTTCAGCTTTGACGATCCTGGTCCACATGGAATCGGCAGGCATATGGATCACATGTTGCCCGTGATTCCAAAAGAAGATTTTAGAAAGGGTTCACAGGTAAACTACTATTTCTCTGATCCAGTGTCATGGTTGCCTCATAGTCTCGCGCTAGATTATTTAAATACAAAGACTTAGATGTAACGAATGAGTTCTGTGTCATTGTTGAATTTGGTTGGTATGACCAAAGTAGAACTCTTTGTGGACTAGTTATGGCAATGCACCATCTTACATTGCTAGGGATGAATTGGTACCACCTAGTATTAATATGCATGGCAGCATGAGAGAGAGTTAATCATCTGCATATTTGGTTTCATTCGTATTCCTTGAGAAGGATTTTTCTCTAGTGACAAACAAATGTATGAGAGTTTTTTAATCATTTTTTATGGCCTACGGCAACTATATCTCTATATCCCTGCAGTGGTTCTCCATGACGCGTCAGCATGCTGTCATGACTATGGCAGACAGTCTATACTACTCAAAGTTCCGTGACTACTGTGGGGTGAGTACGACATTACCGTCAAAATCACATGTTCCTTACTTTCTTTACTCAATTTTATGTAGACGTTAATAGGAAGGTTCTTGTTATTTTCTGCAGCCAGGTGTAGAGAGTAACAAGAACTGCATTGCAGATGAACACTACCTGCCAACATTCTTCTATGTGAGAATGTGTTCTGACTCTTTTAGCTTAAAAAAAAATGTACACTCTTTTGTATTTTCTTTATCTATAATCTAATACTTTGGTGTGATATATCTCTCAGATGCTTGATCCTGGTGGCATTGCTAACTGGACTCTTACATATGTTGATTGGTCTGAGGGAAAGTGGCATCCAAGAACATTCATGCCTGAACATGTCACACAAGAGTTACTTAAAAACCTCACGGTATTGGTCTCTTCAAAATCTTAACTGACTATTCCTTTCCTTGCTTCCATTGAAATATGTAAATTGGTATACCTTTTGCAGTCCATCGACGCTGTTTCACGCGTAACAAGTGAAGGAACGGTACACGCTCTAAAACCAATTCATCTTCACTTGTAATCAGTTCTACATCTACCGTTTTTTTCTCTTTACCGAGATTATAATGCGATTTTTTTTTTTTACACAGGGAATAGTAACATGGACACAATGCATGTGGAACGGAATCAAAAGACCTTGCTATCTCTTTGGAAGGAAGTTCCACGCAGATACCCTGGATAAACTGATGGATCTCTTTCCAAAATACACGAGTGGTTTTGATTGATCGATGCAAAGCAAAGGAGGTATTATTTTGACTCGGATTCTTTGATCAACGTCCCATTACATTCTAAGGAACCAAGTTTTAAACTTGGAGGATCCCCTAGAAGATGTAACCCGCTGCAAAGTCCCTTTTAGAGCATAGAAAAAGCGTTGTGATCTTGAGAAGCATAGGAAGTGTTTTGAGGGTTTTTCATTTGGTTGGGGACGTTGGGACATTTTTAACTAAACTGTTTACTACATTTCATTGTTAATCTTTTCTGAGTGATTTTGTTTTCCTCCTTTTGTTGAAATTGCTATTAAGCATTTTTCTTTTGCTTAGACAAAATTCTCTAGAACTACATTCTTATTAATGCATATTACAAAACAAAAATTAGCTGAAGCTCCAATGTCTGGATACCTCTTCATCAGAAACTCAGACTATTCCTTTTTTCTTGAACAAATTCAATTGAAAATAAGCTATGGGCATTTGGTATGAGTAAAACTCAATCGGGTAAATGAATTATATATCCATATAGGTACCTAGTAGACCTTGGTTACTGGTTCTGAATTGCTTATGCGTACCCGTTCAATATCTAAATTATATTTACAATAGGAAAGAGTTTAGATCAATCCGTATTTGAATTCCCCCAGTGTCAATTTTATAAAATATAGTTGCCTCTTTGTTCGGTCAAATGCTCTCAAATGTTCTTAAAGAGATTTTTTTTGCCAGTTGTGTGCCACTTCGAAGTTTTGATTACATGTACAACTATATGATGTACAGCAATGTCAGCAATGTTGATTGGTAAAGTCATTTGCTCAAGTAGCTGCAATTTCAGAACTTTAATTACACATACTAATCTATGATTTTCTCTCACTCTTTAGCTTTGACGATCCTGGTCCACATGGAATCGGTAGGCATATGGATCACATGTTGCCCGAAATTCCCAAAGGAGATTTTAGAAAAGGTTCACAGGTATGACAATGCACCATTTGGCTTTACTACTGATGAATTGGTATCAACTAGTATTAATATGCATGAGAGAGTTATTCATCTGCATATTCTCAAGTGACAAAAATATGCATGAAAATTTGATGGTCTAAGTCAGAAATATCTCTCTGTATCCTTGCAATGGTTCTCCATGACGCGTCAGCATGCTGTCATGACTATGGCAGACAGTCTATACTACTCAAAGTTTCGTGACTACTGTGGGCTGAGTATGACATTACCGTCACAATCACATGTTTCTTACTTTCTTTACTCGATTGTAGACGTTAATAGGAAGGTTCTTGTTATTTTCTGCAGCCAGGTGTAGAGACTAACAAGAACTGCATGCTGATGAACACTACCTGCCAACATTCTTCAATGTGAGAATATGTTCTGACTCTTTTAGCTTAAAAGAAAATGTTTCACTCTTTTGTACTTTCTTTATCTATAATCTAATACTTTGGTGTGATATATCTCTCAGATGCTTGACCTTGGTGGCATTGCTAATTGGACTCTTACATATGTTGATTGGTCTGAGGGAAAGTGGCACCCAAGAACATTCATGCGTGAACATGTCACACATGAGTTACTTAAAAACCTCACGGTATTGGTCTCTTCAAATTATTCACTGACTATTCCTTTGTTTCATAGCAGTCTCAAATAAATTTTTCTGTTCAAAAAAATAATTAATGATATATTTATGATTTAATGAAAAAAATTTAAAAGTTAATAACTATGTTTGATATTTCTTTAAAAATCATAAGTTATAATCTAGCAATATATCTGATTTTTTTTTTAAAGATATCATAATTTATCTATATATATATATATATTTTTTTTTATATTTTTTTTTTAATATTTGGAACTCTTTTCAACCATTCCACTTACACATGCTATTAGACGGCCCTAATTTCCTTGCTTCCATTAAAATATGTAAATTGATATACCTTTTGCAGCCCATCAACGCTGTTTCACGCGTAACAAGTGAAGGAACGGTAAACGCTTTAAAACCAATTCATCTTCACTTGTAATCAGTTCTACATGTACCGTTTTTTTCTCTTTACCGAGATTATAATGCGATTTGTTACACAGGGAATAGTAACATGGACACAATACATGTGGAACGGAATCAAAAGACCTTGCTATCTCTTTGGAAGAAAGTTCCACGCAGATACTCTGGATAAACTGATGGATCTCTTTCCAAAATACACGAGTGGTTTTGATTGATCGATGCAAAGCAAATGAGGTATTATTTTGACTCGGATTCTTTGACCAACGTCCCATTACATTCTAAGGAACCAAATTTTAAACTTTGAGGATCCCCTAGAAGATGTAACTCGCTGCAAAGTCCCCTTGAGAGCATAGAAAAAGCGTTGTGATCTTGAGAAAGTGTTTTGAGGGTTTTTCATTTGGTTGGGGACGTTGAGACATTTTTAACTAAACTGTTTACCATTGTTAATCTTTTCTGAGTGATTTTAGTTTCTCCTTTTGTTCAAATTGCTATCAGGCATTTTCCTTTTCACTCAAGAAAACTCGTCCATTACTAGGACGGGTTTTCCTCGTTCGTTCCTAGTAAATGGCCTTTTACTAGGAACTTACGAGAAAACGCGTTTCCTCGAAACACGTTCATCGTAAAGCCATTTTTCTCGTAAGGTCGTAGCGAATTTACGAGGAAAGCTTTCCTCGTAAAGGCGTGGTAATATTTTCCTCGTAAGGTCCTCGAAAGCTTTCCTCGTAAGCTAGTAGTAAACATTTCCTCGTAAGGTCGTAGTGAAACATTACGAGGAAATAACTAGAACTTTTTACGAGGATATTACTTGGAATATTTTACGAGGATTTTGCTTGGAAATGGTTTTTTCCTATTAAAAAAATAATTACAAATAATTAATTAATTTTTTTTTTAAAAAAAAAATCAAATTATAAATAAAAATAAAAAAACAAAACATTTTATAAATAACTAGATAATATACAATAAGTTTTTAAATTCATAATATACAAATAAAAATAAAAGAAACTACGGATGCTGGTCGTGAAATTGCTGACTGAACAAAACGTCGTCCTGGCTCGGCAAATCCTCTCCATAGTTGGTTGCCGGCTGTGACTGTGATGGCGGAGGATGTTGGGTAATTGGAATCCCTGCACGTTCCCGTCTCTGACGCAACAGCTCCTGCACTTGCGGGTTTCCAACCGCCATAATGTCGAGGATATTGGTGACAGAAGTGAGATCATCGGTGAGCGAAGTCACTTGAGACTGCGTCGCCTCCAACTGCGAGCGCAGCTGATCATTGACATCGTGCTGCTCCTGATGATAAGACGATGTCGCTGC
>CAKOAT010260709.1:16209-71277 GCA_932364175.1 Eruca vesicaria subsp. sativa | reverse complement strand
TATTAAAAATCATCTTACCATGTCAAGACGAACTCCCCCGTGAGGTTTTCGACCCGTGGTGTGAAGCACCTTCGTGTTGCCATGCTCGTCCTTGGTCATGCGGTTCCCGGAGTTTGTGTTGGACGTTCTGACCGAGTCCGGCAACGTCCAATAGCTGATGAGGCCATCCCACACCGTGGTTGTGAGGCAATCGGGTTTCTCGGCCTCGTAACCATCCACCTGATTAAAAAAAAATATTAGATCATTAAAGTCAATATATAATATTTTTAAAACTATATATATATTATAATTTATAAATCAATACCTCATAGTCGCCCTTCCAGTTGTAGACCGTGTCGAGCAATCGTGCTTTTGCCTTGGTCTCAAACTCCTTCTTCACTCGCTCGTGAATCCCAATAGACCAGCGATACTTTTGCTGTAAGCAGAAAAAATAAAAGACGGATTAGTTCAATTATATTAATAATTTAAAATAATTAAAAATAAATTAACAAACTAAATTAACTTACAGCGAACGCTTTGAACCACGTCTTTTTTGTGTGGCTCGCCGTCTTCTTCCAGTTCGGAGCTGGATCGGGAAAGTATCCCTTGATACAGTCTGTGACGCTAGATCCGACACTATTGTCACAACCAAACCTGGAAAGACACAAAATAAATCATTAGCTAGATAAACTTCTAAATATTTTGTTAATTAAGAAATAAATAAATAAATAAAAAATTTAAAAATTAAAACATACCATAAAATGTTTTGGCCGTTCCGTCGGTGAGGATCTAACTCTGCCAGCCCTTCTCTGCCTGGAAGGGCCAAAATATCCTCCACCGTGTACACCGCAAAGGGTGCATTCGGTGGCACCTGCAAATCGGGATGAAGTGGAGGAGGAGGATGAGGAGGAGGAGGAGGAGGAGGTGGCTGCTGAGTCTCGGGAACTGCCGAAGATGAACCACCGGGAGCTGACGAGGATGAACCCGGACCATCCTGACGCCCAAACATATCTCCGTAGCTTATCCCCTCGAGAGTCGACGCCCTCTTAGCAGCAGCCATAGCAATCTTGCTCTGTCTAGGCATCTATATTTAAAAAAAAAAAATTGAAAACATTAATTCCCGCATAATTTTAAAAAACAGTAACTAAAAGTAAACTAACATAATCTAAATTACGTAAACTAACCACCTAATCTAAATTCCCTAAACTAACCACCTAATCTATTCCCTAAACTAACCACCTAATCTAAATTCCCTAATCTAATCACCTAACTACGGATTAGAGAGAACCTTTAGAGGGCTTAGAGAGAAGGTTACTAGCAAATGAGAAACCGTATTGCTCGCGTATATATAAAGAATTTTGTTTCCTCGTAAAGCCCTAGTAACATTACTAGGACCTTACGAGGAAATAGCTATGCCCGCATTTTTATTTCCTCGTAATGGCTCTACTAAGGCTTTACGAGGAAACCCCTTTACGAGGAAATAGCTATGCCCGCGTTTTTTTCCTCGTAAAGCCCTAGTGAAGCCTTACTAGAACATTACGAGGAAATTGATATGCCCGTGTTTTCTATTACTAGGGCTTTACGAGGAAAGGATTTATAAATCCCTAAACTCGAAACCCCAAACCCCAAACCACAACTTCCTTAACTTATAACCTCTTCTACAACCAAACTCCTAACCTTTTCTACACATAAACCCCAAATTTCCAAAACTAAACAACCTAATATAAGTTCCCTAAACTAACCACCTAATCTAAATTCCCTAAACCCTAACCTTAAACCTAAACCCTAAACCTAAACCAACTTCCATAACTTATACCTATACATCTTCCTAAACCCCAAATCACAATTTTTTTTTAAAAAACTAAAAGAAGTATACAGTCATCGGAACGGTTTTTATCAACCCCACATAGCTTTCCTCGAACTATCTACCTGAAGAAAAGCCCCAAGATATTTCTTTGAGGAAAAGCTACGAGGAGTTGATAAGAAACTATTATGTTGACTGTGAACTCCTTTCAGTTATGAATTGAGTATTTTCTATTTGTTTGGTGTGTTTCAAATGAATCACATATGGTGGTATTTATAGAAATTTTTGAATCTGAGAATTTACTAGGAAATTGCTAGGAATAGTAGGTACAAAATTTAAATTCGATATTTTCTATCTAGTTCCTCTTAATTTCGTTGTAACAAAACTCATTCCTCTTAATTTCGTAGTAATCAATTACTAGGACTTTACGAGGAAACTGCTTTACTAGGAAATAGCTATGCCCACGTTTTTTTCCTCGTAAAGTCCTAGTAATGTTACTACGACTTTACGAGGAAATTGTTTTCTCGTAAGTATACGAGAACCTTACGAGGAAACATGGTTTCCTCGTAAACTCGAAGTAAACTCGTAGTATTTTTACGAAGAAATGTTTTCCTAGTAAATTTTCCTAGTAATGGCTTAGTTTTCTTGTAGTGTTTGCTTAGACAAAATTCTCTAGAACTACATTCTTTAGGAAAAAATGGGAAAAGCAGACATCTTGAACTATGATTTGGGAAAGTAAGATTTGTACAATATTTTTTAGTTAACTAGGATTTATATTTTTTTTAAATATTATTATACCCCTTAATTTACATAATTAAAATTGAATTTCGTAATATAAAAAAAAAAGAAAAAAGTAGAAAAAAAACAAAGTAAAAAAAAAACAGTAAAACGTTAAAGGGATAAAACGGTGTGTTTTACATTTACCCTACTTTCATCACTTTCTCCTCTTCCCCGAAACCTTCAGACGGCGATAATGGAGATTTAGGTTAAGTCTTGCTTCTTTCTCCTCTTACTCGTTTATCATCGATTTTCTGCTCTATAATCTTGTTTTCTCCCTTATTCTCTTTGTTCTCAGACATAAATCGAGTAGATTTATTCTTCCTCTACAGATCTCGTTCATCCGATCTTCTTCTTCCTAGTACGAGTTTTTTCGGAGGGTCCCTTCACACTCTGTCTCAAGGTTCTCATACAAATGTCACTAGGTTTGCGATTACTTCTTTTGATTCTGTTAACCCTAGATTTCTTAAACTCGATTTGGTTTATTTGTTAAACTATGATTACTTGTATGGGTTTAAGCTTCTTATCGACGACGATTTAGTCATGCATGTTAATATTTTTTATTTGTATTTGTAGAGTATCTATTTAGGTTTGCTTGAAAGAGAAAAAAATTGAAAAAGACAAAACACACTTGTTCAAATGGACTGATAAGTCAGTTGCTGAAGAAATTGAAAACTTGCAGGAAGTGGATGACGTGGTGCTCACTGACAAAATCCAGTTTCAGAATTCAACGAGAGCTTCTGAGATCCTGCTGAAATGCCATGAGAGTAGAATTGGAGATATGGAAGATGCAATTGCATGTTGTCAAGCGAAGACCATCGAATGCAGTAGTGAATTAAGGATCATAAATCTTTGTTTGTGTGTTGTTTGGTGATGCTATTCATTTACCTCACCTATCCATGATTGTCTGTTGATGAGTACATTGTTGTTATGTTTTTCTTTCAAATAAGTGTAAAGCTTTGTTTGTTGGTGATTATCATCGACTTGAACCAAAATGTTGCAAACACCAAATCATTTTGTCAAATACCAAATTGTCAAATAGTGTGTTGAACATAAATTCCAAAAGTGTAACAAGCAAAAAAGAGAGAACAACGACCACACACCATTAACTAGATAGGAACATCACATGTTCCTCTCTTGTGTTCTGCGACACCACAACAATTGCACTTGTGCTTTTTATTCTTCTTTGATCCTTGGGAAGATTTTATCTTGTCTTCTATTGTTTCATACCTTCTCTTTACTAGTCTACCAGGACTCTTTGTTGTCTTTGGTGGTAATACCTTTGCCAGTTTTACCTCAGCTGGGACATTCCATTCATGCTTTGGAACTGATATTGGATTAATGCATTCCGCATAGACGGTTCTCCATGTTGCAGTGGTGTATACGCCATCAGTAAATCTGTGTACTTCCATACCTGTGTCAAAAAAAAACAGAGATCGAGTAATGTCTATATGCTGCAAAACACTGACCATGTAATAGGTCCCAAGATCATCTATTTGCACTTAAATACCTTGAGAATAAATTTCTGGAATGGCGTGTCGGCAAGGTATTTTTCCTATATCGTACTTCCCACATGTGCATGTTCTCTTTTCCAAATCAACATGACAATCATATGTGTCTCCTTTCACAACCGACCTGAAATTGTCAACCTTGTAAACCTGAAATCCTTTTGCCTTCACAATTCTCCTATCAATCTTTTTTTCTCAACCTTAACGGTTAAAGGATCCAGCTGCTTCGAGCTTACCATTCAATGCTCGTAGAATCACCGGATCATCATTTCTCTTATACTATCTATCAAAGGAATAAACTGAAATTCTCGAGGTGATCTCATAACAGAATTTATCGACTCTGTAAGGTTATTGGTCCTAATGTCATATCCTGATCCATGGAAAACAGAACGAGCCCATTTTCTCACATCAGCTTCCTGTAGATATCTTCCAAGCGCAGGATGCATATCAACAATCAGTGTAATGTTCTTGAAACTCACTGAACCTATATGCCCGTGAAGCTTTTTCAACCAAAGCAGTCAACCCCTTTTTCTTGAATTTCTTAACGATATTGGTCAACAAGTGATGAATGTAAATTCCATGTCTTAATTGAGGGTATACAGTACCAAACGCTTTAGCAATTGACGCATTTCTATCTGACACAAAAGCTAAGCCGTTACTATATATCAACGATAACAACATTCAATTTTCTAAAGAACCACTCCCATGTATCATGATTCTCTGATTCAACAACTCCAAATGCGATCGGATACAAATTGGAGTTACCATCTACAGCTGTAGCCACAAGTAGAACACCTTTGTATTTATTTTTCAAAAAAGTTCCATCAAAAACAATCACCTTGCGAATGCCATTGTAGAATCCTCTAACTGATTGCCCAAAGGAGAAAAGTAGATACTTGAATCTCCATTCCTTAGTGGTTTCATAGTGAGTATGCGTACCTTGATTAGCTTCTTTAAGCATATACAAATATTTTGGTATTTTTGAATAACTTTGATCAAGTATACCTCTAACTGCTGCAATTGCAAACTCACGAGCTTCCCAGACATGCTAATAACTAATCTCACAACTATGCTCCAAGCGCATATACTGGACTATGTCATTCGCTTTTGGTCCTTCATGGGGATCCTCAAGTCGATGTTGTATCAAACTCCCAATTGTTCTGGCCGACGCCTTTTTTCCAAATTTGCTTTTCTTAATAGGTGCACATGAATATATTGCCACACACTTGTTGATCATGAAGTATGTAGATCCATCTAGATATTGTGCATGCAAAGTCTAGTTGCATATTGAATCTTTACATCGAATATATTGTTGGTGTCGAAAACCGTAATCTCGAAATCAACGTCTACGATAACTTCTGTAAAAATGGAATCATTACTTTCCGCAAAAATCGTTTTATAAAACTCGAGAATCATTTTATAAAACTCGAGAATCGTTTTATAAAACTCGAGAATTGTTTTATAAAACTCGAAGATCGTTTTATAAAACTCGAGAAGCCGTTTTATAAAACTCGAAGATCGTTTTATAAAACTCGAAGATCGTTTTATAAGACTCGAGAAGCCGTTTTATAAAACTCGTAGATCGTTTTATAAAACTCGAAGATCGTTTTATAAAACTCGAAGATCGTTTTATAAAACTCGAGAAGCCGTTTTATAAAACTCGAAGACCGTTTTATAAAACTCGAAGATCGTTTTATAAAACTCGAGAAGCCGTTTTATAAAACTCGAAGACCGTTTTATAAAACTCAAAGATCGTTTTACAAAACTCGAGAAGCCGTTTTATAAAACTCGAAGATCGTTTTATAAAACTCGAAGATCGTTTTATAAAACTCGAGAAATCGTTTTACAAAACAGCAAAAAACCGAAACCGCCGCAAAACGCGAACTAGTCACGACTAGTTCGCCAGCAGGCGAACTAGGAGCCTCTCCACTAGTTCGCTTGCTGGCGAACTAAGCCAGCCCGGCTTAGTTCGCCAGCAGGCGAACTAGGAGTCTCTCGTCTAGTTCGCCTGCTGGCGAACTAAGCCGGCCTGACTAGTTCGCCAGCAGGCAAACTAGGAGTCCCTCGACTAGTTCGCCAGCAGGCGAACTAGGAACACCCTGACTAGTTCGCCTGCTGGCGAACTAGAAACTCCTCGGACAGCTGGACCGGACCGACCCGATTCTCCGTACGCTGAACTGATCATCCCGAGCCTCGATCTCCCGCATCCCTGATTCGAAACTTATGCCCTTCGACATGGTCGCATTCTGAACCACGGCCAAAATGTCTCTCGTTTCGTCTCGATCCGGCTTATCGTTCGAGTTTTACGATAAAAACCGTAAAACTCCTCTTTCTCGAAAGAACTCGAAGAAATCGTATAAAACGGTAACGGTTAAGCAAGACACTGAACATCACCTAAACTATACGATTTATCCGAGATTTTTCGATAAAATCATAAAAAACGCATTTTAAATAAAAAACGTCGAGAAAATCGTAAAAAACGGCATCGGATCAGGAAACGATCTCGTATAAAATCGTAAAACGGTTTTTATCGCAAACGGCCCGGAAGGTCCTAAAACACGATAAAGACCCATCTTGCGATATTAACGAAATCAAACCCAAAGATATGATAACGTTTTGATGGTTTATTCGCAGAGGGAAAATAAAAGGCAAGTTTGAAGATAAATAGAAGATTTCCGCGGGAAGAAAGGAAGGATGGAGATAAAAGGAAGTTTCCCGATAAACTCGAATCCGGGCAAAATGTAAAGATTGAGCCGCTTGGGAAAGGAGTATATAAGCCAGAAGCGTAGGGAAGAGGAGAGGGACGAAAATCAGACCTAAAAAGACGGCTGTTAGCTTAGGAATTTAGGACTTAGCGTTTAGACTAGCAATCCAGATCCTTAGAACGTTTTGACGTCTAAGTTCTTCAATTCTTCTTGTAACAGTTGTCGATTTCTCATTTAATAAAAGCTTTCATACAAGTTCTTTATTCTCTGTTCTTCATTGTTCATCCATATTCTGTTAAATTCGTTTGTTTTAGTGATTTCCGCAGAGATCGAGGACCTCGGGAAAATTAGGGTTTCATCCTAAGTTTCCATATTTGACGGAAAATCGACGGTGTGGATTTCGGTTCCCACATATATCACCATTTTATCGTCGATTTGAGAACAACATAATCGAAATTATTGTTCATAACCCAAGTTTCAGCTGTGGCCTTTAGGACATATTTACTTCTGAATATTTGATCCTTCATCACAAAAACGTTTCCCAAATATCGGACATCCTTATCACCATCTTCATTGTTTTCACTCCATAAACAAGCATCACCGGAACCATCCTCAGCGACATGTTTCTTCTCAGAAGAAACAGTTGATGGTTTGACAAAGTCTCCTCGATTTTTTTGATGAACTTCTTCATCCTCAACAATACTTGAGTCACACGGTTCCTTATTCAAATCGATATTGACTCGTTCATATTATTTTGCAACAGTACCAGACATCGTCACACACAAGGGTTGTAGAAGAACCCTTCTTCACATACATCAGAAAATTAGATACTTGTTGATCATTGCTGATTATAATAGGAGGACTCCCTCTTTGATTCACCATCTCATAACTGAACTCGAAATTAACGAGCATATGGTCGACCCCATAATCCTCACACACCTTGATTTTGAGCTCCTCCAACAGAGTTGTAGTTTCTAATGTTACCATTCGACCACACATTTCCTTATCTGCCAAGAAACTCCACTGATCACTGCAACTTGACATCCATACACCAGATTTAACATAGCTTAGAACCATGTTGTTTTGATAGATAGAATAGGTGGTTATGTCGATGAAGAAAAAAGAGAGACAAAGAAGAGATGAGGGATAGAAAGATCGTGAGAGTAGAGAATCGTGGGAGAGAAGTTATTTTGAGAAATTTTTGTTAGATTTGGTGTAGATTTAGGTAAGATAATTATCGAAATATGGAAGTTTCCATATTTTCTTGATTTAGCTTTAATATGTACTATACGTAAAGCAGAGTAATGAAGGGAGGGTCGGACGTTTATTCTATCTTATGCGTATGATAATGTAAAAGGCATAACAAGTTATAACACATAAACAAAATTTGGTAGTCCATAGAGTCGTAGTTATAAGTCCGATTTATGCTTCAAAAATAGACTAAGACATCTTGTTAGAATACAACATTACAAAATCTACACGGGCTAGAATACAGAAGAAAGTTTTGTTTATATTCTATACATAAGATAGATTTACATGTAGAGCCTACTATCTGATTCCTAGACGAAGTAGATAGCTAGAATGAGTATTCTATCTTTGCTATAACATTAAATAAAACATGACTCCACAATTTTTTTTTTAAAAAAATATAAAACATATAATACTCATACTAATGTTTACTGACACTTTCATATTTTTTTCTATTTTTAAAACTTAATTTACTATTTTTTCCATTACAGAGGGCTAAAACATATCTAAACAGTCCAAAAATCCTGTTTCACCAAATAAATATTGAAAGTGTCTCTTTTTTCCAACTCTCATTTCTTATTAATGCATATTACTAAAAAAAAATTAGCTGAAGCTCCAATGGTAGAAACCTCTTCACCAGAAACTCAAATGATCTATCATACTATTCCTTTCTTGTGGAACAAATTCAAGTGAGAATAAGGTATGGGCATTTGGTACTAGTAATACCTAATCGGGTAAATTAATATAGGTACCTAGTAGTCCCTGGTTATAGCTTCTGAATTAGTTATGTAATACTCTCTCCGAGGAAATATATGTAAGATGTTATTAATTATACCTCTCTAGCCAATAATATTTGAGATAAATAAAATTATATATAAAATTAATGCAGTTTTCAATTAATTTTCAGCTGAAAGTAAATATAATTTATATATTGGAATTGTAAAGTGACATTTTTTGTAACAAGAAAAAATTGTTAAAATGACACTTATTATAAAACAGAGGGAGTACGTCCTGGGATGGCTCTGGAACTGGGAAGAGAGAACAAGGGGATAATCCTTGCGAGAAAGAATCCGAAGACTCAAAATCCTCCAAGGCGTGTGGGATGAAGTGGGACACAAGAGAGATGCTTTGTCTCTTGATACTCCAATGCTTCTGATCCAGATATTACACACTAAACCAGAGAGTCAAAGACGGATACTACACACCAGCAAAACTTAACTCGCAAGAGACAAGAGAAGAGAGAAAAAAGATTTTTGATAAAAAATATGCTTAATCATAGAAGGGGGGGGGTCACGACCACAATATAAAGAGAAGCCTTGTACATGCACAAGGTCTCGAAACTAGAAATAAAAAATAAAGGGAGCACGCTCCTTTGGAAACTAAACAAGGACTAAGTTAATTTGTGGAAATAAAACATAACATAAGAACTTAGGAGTAAATGGTGACCAAGGGAATGAGTGAGAATAATGAATTCCGTATCATTCCTTACAATTTACACCGTTTACAAGGAATTTTTATTCCATATGGTTCCTTAATATTCCTTAATATTTAAGGAATAATAGGCTACTGTTGTAAACTAATGAGAGAATAAAGGAATTGGTGTCTCATTACTCATAATATAGATGCCCTTACATAGGGAATTAGATAGAGATAAATGGAAAGTACAAAAGCCAATAAAAATATGAAAAAGGCTAAGTCTAAACCATCATGTGGAGACACACGGATTGGGTCTTAGACTAATGGTTATGGCCCATCCACTAAATGGTTTATAACACTCCCCCTTGGATGTCATAACCATTAAGAGTTTGTATTACGCTTTGGATGTTTCCTCATTAAAATTTTTCCAGGAAAAATCCAAAAAGCCAATGGGACAAAATCCGGGTAAAACCATGGACAAGGAAAAAGAGTACAACACGTATTACTCCCCCCAATTTGAGCATCACTGAAAGTCTTTCAGCTTAAATGAATTTGAACTACTTGTTCTTAACTCGTGGGCGATGAATACTTAGACGGGATGTGCTTCTTTGTTGTTGACCACCTTACTTGGATGGACCTCGACCACAAGCGCTTACGGATTGTCTCATGGTCCATGCAGATGTGATTGATCATCCTACCGATCATCACACACTCTCGACCAAACACACACATGATGATGTTGTTGTGATGCGTGTACCACCATGTATAAAACATAACCTGTCTGAAAACAAATCAAAAATAAAACCAAATAACCCCTCTTTGGGCTGGTTAGTATAAAATACACACAAGAAAATCAAATTTCTTTTATAAGGATACATTGACTGTTTTGAATTGTTCTTATAACTTTCTTTCACTAAGTATCTATCATACTATATGAAGCTGCTTTGTTTCAGTCCACAAACATTTCAACTTTATACAATGATGTTTCTTGAGAATTTCTTTTCTCATCTTTGATCTCAATACCTTCTGCTACCTTTATCATTATTATCCAATGGACCATATACAACTTACTACATCCTTTATATGTTAATCTAATTTCTTTCTTATGACCAGATCTTATCAATTCATAATATGTAGTTAACATCCACCACATAGGAGTATATCTCCTCATAGTCTATTCTTGGTCTCTGTGAGAATCCTTGTGTAACAAGTCATGCTTGAATGCTGTAAGTAGAAACATGAACAACTGTAGACCACGTCATCATGTTCTACAACTCACGATTTTCTTTCCCTCACAAGACCCATTTACATCCACTGGTTTATATTATATGGTGTCTCTATGTATATATGTGCCAATACGCCTCTCTTTTTCTCTAGATACTCTAACCCCACGTTTCCATTTAATCTGATCTTACGAGTACTCTATTACGTGGGTTCATGATCCTCGCTTTATATCTATAAGTTCAAGTTCTACCTTTATGTGCCTCATTAAATTAATCTATCATCTATGTATCGACACTCTTATGTGGTTCCATTGTGTTCCAAACATGATCTAATCGATTTGAGATTATTATCTAGGACCTTTATTACTTTGCAGCTTGTCGTCACAAGCTACATGGTTTGGTACCTTAGATGTTCAGCTTCCCAGCCTTATCTCCATGTCTGGTCTGGTTAATTTCCCTTGACCTCGGATTTGTTATCATTTTATGCACCTTTTTCTTTTTTTCCCGAGGATTCTTATCTCATGGAACTTATTGGTCTACTTTGTCTAGACTCTGTAGCAACTTGACTGTGTCTCTTTAGGACATCAAATTTGTTGGTGCAAGCTGGTATGACTTAGTCCTTCTTTTCTTTTCTTTTCTTTTCAGATCAGCAAATGTGTCTGGCATTTGATTAGCTAGCTTAATAAATGTATAATCTTTGTATTTATCTTTGGAGGTCTTATTTCACTTTCTTTAGTCCGAGGATATTGCCAAGACAATGATGGTTTATCCCATTCTATTTCTTTTATCATTCTTTTACCAACTTATTATATTCTCCCCCTAATGTTGGATAGTCGAATTCATTAGACATGCAATCCGTGTACCTGCCCCCAAACTAATCTCTCACGGTCGGCTCTAGGTATTAATATTTGTGGGAGAAAACATATCCAACATATATCCCCATCTTCTTCTTAGAACTCCATCTTAGACAACACATATGTTTGTGGTGACATTCCTAAATGTCTGAAGATGAGATATGTCTGGTTCATGACTCGTAATCAATTTGAGATGGGAATATCTATGCTCACTAGAGGGCCTGATGCGCATTAACTTTATATACATGTTAATTTCGTGTGTCCCCAAGCTTTGGACCTTATAGGGAATGGTCTTATGCGTTAATAAGAGAATTCAGCCAAGCCGTTTATAGCATGGTCATGGACCACGGGTTTTTCCTCACTGCCCCCTCATGAACATACTATAATATTTAAATGCTTGGTACATAATAGCCTAACGTGTTTCCATTTATGTGTACATGTTACACACGTGAGATTCTATAGGATAACTCTTTTTGCCTATTTATATATAAATCTTTACATCATGTTTAGACCAGGATGGCCAATCCAGTCATGCCATAAAGTGGACAATTTTGTGGTAAACACTCTGGTTACCATGGTATTTGCCTCTTATCATACTGATCTTGGCATAGTAAAGATCAGTAGAGGATGCATGTATAGTCTTGACCACTTTCTTATGGCCTTAGGCGATTTTTTTCTTTCTATAATCTGAAGGAACTTTTATTTCTTTTTGCCCATTATTTCAATATGGAAACCATTCTTATATCCCAATGGGCTTCTCTGGGTGAATATAAATCATGTCCTTTAGGCATTGATACACTGCCCTGGCCGTGGTCCTTTATTGGACTTACTATACTTGCAATTTAAACTCATATTGGCATTTTTAATAATGAAAATCATTCATATTATTAAGCAAAAATCAGACACAATAATAGCAATACAATAAACTCAAAGAAATCATATTATTATTAATAAATTGTAAACAGCAAACAAAGCAAACACCATATCAAACAAAAACACAAAAACGGAATGTCGAAATTCATTATCTTAGGCAATCTAAAGTCTCATAATCCATAAGGTCATCCTGCTCATAATCAAAGTCGTTTTCCCAATCATGGTGGACCAAATGGGCTTCTGGATTCTTCCCTTTCTGGCTCTCTTGGTAGAGGTCACAAAAATGTCTGGGAGTCCTACAATTCGTAGCCCAATGGGCACACTGATTTGAACGAGTGTAGTGGTTTAGAGATACCACCACGTCCGCTGCCTCGACCATGGACGAAATTGGGTCAACGACCACGGTTATAGTGGTTCCCACGGCCATGGGAGCTATAGTTTCCATGCCCACCACGGCTATGACCGTGTGGTTTATCACTCTGGAAGTGGTTGCTTTCTTTAGAATATTTATTTTCTTCTATAGCCTTATTGGCTTCAGGTAATGGGGTTGAGCTAGGAGGTCTCATCTCACTGTTCATCATGAGCAACTCATTATTAGTCTCTGCCAGTAATATCCATGAGATCAGATCAGTATAGGTGGTGAAGCTTATTTCTTGGTTTTGCTGTTGCAGCAACACATTGCTTGAATGGAATGTGGAGAAGGTATTTTCTAGTAACTCCTTCTCCGTTACCTCTTCACAACAAAGTCTCATTTTTGAGATGATTTTAAACAAAACTGAGTTGTATTCATTCACGGACTTGTAGTCTTGGAATCTGAGATTCCTCCACTCATATCTAGCCTTTGGTAGTAACACCGTTTTCTGGTGATCATATCTCCGCTGTAAAGCGGTCCAAAGGTCTAGAGGATTTTCAATAGTGAGATACTGATCTTTTAGACCCTCAGTGAGATGATGGCGAATAATACTTATTGCCTTGTATCTATTTATATCATTCTCATTGTTATCCTCGATGATAGTCTCACCGAGTCTTTTTGACCTCAGGCTGATTTTAGTATCTGATGCCCATTGCAAATAGCTATCTCCAGAGAGATTTAGGGCACCATAATCCAGATTGCAAATTTTCGACATCTGAAATCATATATCAATCAATATATGGTTTTATAGTACATGCGGCCATATCAAGACACTCAATCAGATTTAAGACATGATTATAGTAATTAGACCACACGGTCATGGTGAGATTATACAATCAAGGCCACACGGCCATCTAATCATAGTGCAAGAACCCTAGCAATCAAAATCTATATGTGTTTAAGGTGATAATGTACTGAGACCACACAGCCATGCTTATATGACGCACACAAATATCAATGATCGATTACTATCATCCGGATTTAGGGTTTACCAATTTTTAAGGTTGGTAATCGGATTCAATATGCGGCTAGGGTTTACTAATTTAGGGTTTCAGAATATGTGAATCAAGTAATCTAGCAACCTAACTCTCATGCAATAAGATCAATCAATCAGATATGCAAACAATTTCTAAACCTCAAAACAAGGTCAATTAACAGATTTAGGCTTTCAACCTTTAGGGGATTCAATTTCAAGATTAGGGTTTTAGGATTCAAGATGTATCATATTGATCAATCAATCAATCAATCAATCAATCAATCAACCTAACTCTCAAGGCAATCAATCAATACCATTAATCAAGGCAATATGCGAATTTGGGTTTTAAGGTTTTGGCTCATATTTAGGGTTTTGACCCAAATATAGGGTTTCAGGTTCAGAAATAATAATCTAGCAATCCTAGATTTCAAGACATCAATTAGATCAATCAAAATAAAAAAATCAACCCTAAGCTCAAATCGGATCAGTCACATGCGTTTTAAGGTTCAGGGATTCAAAACAAAATTTAGGGTTTCAGATTTCAGAAACAGATCAGAAACTCAAACAATCTAGCAACCTAAACCTCAGAAAATTTATAATATCAAACAAACAATTTCAAGGATCAAACGGATCTTTATTAGGGTTTAGGGTTTTTGATTCCATAATTAGTGTTTCTAAATCTCAGATCAACCAACAAAATAAATAAATCAATATAGGTTTTAGGAAATCAAATGTCTTTGCATATTATGTGGATTTCATACTTGCGGACTGGTGATTAAAGTTTTTAGGGGATTGATTTTAGGTTTAACATAACAATCGAATGCCATAAGAATGGCTTTAGGGGTTTTAGGGTTCGATCATTGGGTTTTAGAGTTTCATCGATTATACCTTAGAGTTTGGTAGGGTTGAACTGGACCACCGAGAGAGAGAACCGCGAACTTAGAACGAGTTATCGGATCGCAAACGGCTGAGATTGTCTAGGAGCTGTCGGATCGGATGAGAGATTCTGGTGGTCGAGATTGTTGATCGGGTTGCAGGAACTGAGATCGTCGAGGAAGCGGCTTATCAGATTTGAATTTGAGAAGAAGGATCGCGATCTAGGGTTTCCGTGTGCTAGGATTTTCCGGAAAAAGGAAAGAGCCGATCTAGGGCTTCGCCGGAAAAAGGAAAGATCCGAAGGGGACTTGTGATTGCTGGCGAGGAGCTAGGGTTTTTCTGGTCGGGTTTTAGCTTAGGGTTTAGAGTAAAATCGTGCTGATAACGTGTTGTAAACTAATGAGAGAATAGAGGAATTGGTGTCTTATAACTCATAACATAGGTGCCCTTATATAGAGAATTACATAGAGATAAATGGAAAGTACAAAAGACAATACAAATATGGAAAAACTAAGTCTAAACTATCATATGGAGACACACATATTGGGTCTTAGACTAATGGTTATGGCCCATCCACTAAATGGTTTATAACAACTACAATGATTCCTTATCAAATTAGGAGAGGAATAAATTTTCCTCTAGTTTTATTCCCTTTCATTCCTTTCTTTTTATTCATTATATTTCTTTAATGGTTACTAGTTACATCCTGATGCTAAAAATAATAGTCCCTCCGTTTCTTTTTATAAGAAATTTTAGCAAAAACACTTTATTTCATAATATAAGCTGTTTACAAGATCCAAAGCAATAAATTAATATAAATAAGCAATATTCCACTAAACCCTTAAAAGCTTTGTTGTAGTTTTTTATGTTTTTAACACAACTTACAATGATAGTCAACAACTAACATGTATTAGTTACCAAAAACATTTATTCCTAAATTCACTATAAATACATTATAAGGTAATGTAAGTGTTGTCATACTCCATTTTTTTTCATTTTGATATCCTTTCTCAGTCCATTTTCTTCTTCATAAACTATGGAAAAAATCGAAGAAAAAATATTAAAAAAAACAAAATAGAAAAAGTTCAAAAAATCGACATAACACAATCAAACCTGCAGATGTTCACTGGAACATTTGAATTGAACAAGATGCATTATGATATTGGAGAGCTTCATCCCGACAAAGAAACTGAAGATACTATATTAGCTATATTGAAGATTAACTGTCCTAAGTTTTTTTTAAACTTATCATTTACTTTTATTGTATGTGTGTTTTAAATAGCTTTTCTTATTTTATTCTTTTATGATAATTGATGCTCTGAAATAATGAACGTACGTTATATGATAAGAAGATAGTAGAAAAAAAAACAATCATAACATTAGAAACTAAACCCCATGAAAGTATAAAAAAGAGAAAAAACATTACAACAAAATAACTTAAATCCACTATTCTAACAAAGCAAGTGTGTTCATCACATTTTGAACTAACATAGCATCACAACTGATTCTCGTAAGAAGAAGATCATTTTTTTCCAGCGCATATTTCCCCATATGGGGATTTTGTACTTGTTTAATCCTCCTATTTTCATGATCTTATACATACATGATTGAAGAGTAAAAAAATATGGTTTACCTTCTCTGTCGAGTATTGCTTGAAAGATTCTTCGACTGCACAAACAATATCTTCTCTGTTTTTCAGGATTGAATAGCACTGAAAAATCCAAGATCTAAAATATTTAGATCCGGAAAGTTTGGCGGTTGACACATCAAATGAATATCAAAACCAGTTTTTGATGCAGCTTCTTGGAAATCTATACCTCCACACTCGACATGTGTTCTTGCGTTATCTTGTTGAATAAAAATAGTCTTTCCTCTATCTTCCTCTGGCCACTTTTCTTGAATATTGTGAAGAACCTTTTCAACCAAGAAAGCTTTTTATTCCTCGCTTTTGACTGATGTTAACGCTTTTAATTCTAACGTCCCAGCATCTCTGTTTTTACTATTTATCTTAGCTGGTTCTAGGGGTGGGCGTTCGGGTACCCATTCGGGTTCGGTTCAGATCTATTCGGGTTTCGGGTTTTTCAGGTTCACAAATATTAGCCCCATTCGGATATTTCTAAATTTTGGTTCGGGTTCGGTTCGGATCTTTGCGGGTTCGGTTCGGGTTCGGATAACGCATTTAAATTATTTTTAAAATTTTAAAAATGATTATATACTTTACATTTCTAAAAATCTATAAAGAAAATAACATATTACAAATAATTGAATAACATAAGTCAAAATGCCTAAAATTAACATATAAATTAGTTTGATTTGAATATTTGGATTGTGAATCAATAATTTTTTAAAGTATTTTTGATGTTTTAAGTGTACTTTAGTAATTTTAGACATGTATGTTTGACTATTTACATATATTTACAAGTATTTTGAANATTTGGATTGTGAATCAATAATTTTTTAAAGTATTTTTGATGTTTTAAGTGTACTTTAGTAATTTTAGACATGTATGTTTGACTATTTACATATATTTACAAGTATTTTGAACAACTACAACGTATTTTATATATATTGAATGTTTTTTATATATACATTAAATCTAAAAACAACTAATATATATAGGTATATAAATCTATTTCGGATATATTCGAGTACCCGAAATACTTCGGTTTGGGTCGGGTTTGGTTTCGGTTCTTTAAATACCAAAATTTTGAACCCATTCGGATATTGAATCAATTTCGGTTCGGATTCGATACTAATTTTTTGGATCGGGTTCGGTTCGGTTCTTCGGATCCGGGTTTTTTGCCCAGCCCTAGCTGGTTCCATAGTAACAAAGGGAAATATTCCAATTTTCCCATCAAAGACCCTGTTTCCTTTTTCATCAAATCTTGGACGAGCCATTGCCGCTCGTGGCTGTAATGTAATCCTTCCTTTGACATGTACGATGTGGCTTTTCTTCACTTGAAAGCAGATAATATTTCTCAGTTTTCTTCGTCAAATAGAACCATTTCTCATCGATGTGAACTATGTTTTACATATCAACAAACTTGGGCTCATGAGGTAGATTTTTTTTATCCAACATAGAAATGAAAAATTGTAACCTACCTCTTATATTGGCTTCCTTCAAAAGAGGTTTGATGATGTTGGTTTGACGTCTAATAAGCCCTCTTTCTTTCATCTGAATAATGTTGTAAGACTCACATCCATAGCCATAGATATTGATCTCAAAGTTGTCTGTTTACGTAGTGGAACATCAGTAACTTGAGTTGGCTCGATTGTGATTCTTTTGTGACCACAATTTCCCGTTTTCAGATGAGATACATTAACCTTTCCACTATTGGCTGTCACTTTTGCTCGCTTCAAAATTCTTTGTATGGTTGCCATAGACACTGAGAATTGATGAGAAACTTCTCTCCTTGTATTTCCTGATAACTTTCCAGCAATACTCATCTCAAGTAAAGCACCGAAGATCTCATGCCTTTCTTCATTTGAAAAGAAATTTCTAGTTTTTTATAAATTTGTTTGACTTTGAACCTCATAATATCCTATTAAAAATAAATTTAAGAAAAAGAATGGGAATAAATAGAGAATGAAATCATGACTGATAACAAAACAACATATAAATATTTTTAAACAAAGAAAATAAAACTAGTCTTACAAAATTTTGACCAGAACATCACACAAAACATCAAATTTTGAACATAAAAAGTATCTAACACAAGATTACGTTTCAGACAAATAGTACTCACTTAGAAAATATCTAAATGATAAAATCTTAACACACTGTTCTTTAGAGAATATAATAAGTAAGCATCAATGACTAACAAAAAAATACCTGGAGTAATTGGAATATCTTCATAGCTATTATTAACACTTTCTTCTTCTTCTTCTGATGGAATTTTTTTCAAATCAAACAAAATATCACTCTCATAATTTTGAACTGAAATATTTAAATCAATATCAGAAGCATATTACAAACTATTTAAAAGTTTCATTTTGGCTCCACTATAAAATTTTGATTTTTTAGTTTAAATTAGTTATACAAAATTTGGCTCCCAAATGATGTTGCAAAGATTCTTAAAAACTCAAACGTGTGATTTTTGATATTCCTTTCCAACTTTATTTATATTACTTACTTTAATACTAGCAAGAATCTCTCTAATTAAATGTTGCAGACAAAATGAATGTGTGCAATAAACAAAGAAATTTTACGTTTGATATTTTAGAAAAAGTTAAAGTGTCTTAATATGTGTGTTTTAAGCAAACTACTTATAAAAAGAAACGGATGGAGTATAAGGTCGGACCAAGATCAGTCAGCTAGGAGATATGAGAAGTAGTCTTATGGCTTTGTTAAAAACCTTCCACCAGAAAATCACGTGGAACAAAACCGGAAGCGAGGAAAAGAGTACACACAATCCTACTTGCCTAGATGATGCTCAGCTTGAAGGTACGTGGAATAGTTTGAATGATGGATAAGGTTTCTTTTATAATAGTATCTTCTTTTCGGTTCAAAACTCCTCAGTTTCATTTTCTTTATCAGCCACGAGCTCTCCATGATCAGGTCCATGATTCCATTCACTTGTACTATCCATGATCATATCATTATGAGTACCCGCTCAATATCTAAATTATAAATATATGTATATATATAATTTACAATATGAAAGAGTTTACATGTAATTCAAAATGGTTTAGTTGTAATTTGGTTGTCTCGTATCCAATATGTGGTTGAGTTCCCACTGTGTCAATTTTATAAAATAAATTGCCTCTTTGTTGGGTCAAATGTTAATGAATTTTTTTTTTTTTTTTGACATACTCTCTAATCTTAACAAATTAAGAGGATTACAGTTTTACTCTTCCGTTTTTCCTCCCATTTGAAAAGTCAAATTTTAAATTTCGAATCTGAAATATTATCTATAATTCTAATTTTTGAAGTCAAATTTAGTCAAATTAGAAGCATAGTTTTACCAAACTATACCATTGTCGAGGAAAAAATTGTTGTAACTAGAAACTAATTATACTAAGTTATACAATTATACCAAATTATATTTAGCTAATAATACAACTTGATATAATTATTTTTCTGATTTTTTGTTTTACTTCTAGGTTTTTCATCTGTTCTTGTAACTCCACACACACATACACACACACACATACACACACACACACACACACACACACACACACATATATATATATATATATATATATATATATATAAAACATGAAGGAAATCAAATGTAAAAAAAGAAAAATCAACCAATAAATTGAGAAAAAAGTTGAAGAAGATGAACAAACATGTTAATGCTAGATAGAGGAATATAATACTGATCCAAAATTTGAAAGAACAAAATGATGAATATAAGGGAAATCAGAGCAGAAAAGAAAAGAAAGAAATTAAATAAGAAAAAAATCAAAAGAAAAAGAAAAAAGAAGATGAGAAGAGATGATATAAGAAGAAGGATGAAAAAAAATCTTAGAGAAACAAAATCGGAAAAAAAAAGAAACGGAGAGAATAAAAGAGACTGGGAAAAACATTAGACATGGTAGAATTAGGGATATCAAAATTAGAACTATGACATAAATTATAAATAGTTGAATTCATGAAGGTCTAAAAGATAATTTCATCATTTTTGTATTAAATTAAATCAAAATTCTAAGTTAGTACAATACATACATGAACATTTTATTTTTATATTTCTACATATCTGGATTTTCAATATTCGTCACTTTTGACCACAATTACGTGAGTAACTTTAGCAATTCTCAAAATGATTTCGTCTTAATACTAAAAAAAAATAGATTCAAACCCACAAAATATGTCGTTTTAAAAACTAATTTCGTTGAAATCTTCTCATTTCACGGGAATAATCGCTAAACATAAATTAATTTTGGGAATATTAGGGTTTCAAATGTAATGGGAATTTGAAGATTTGAACTTGAGAATTTCAAGCTATAGCAATTTTAGTTGTTAAACTGAAAAACGAAGAAAATGTGTCCAGTTCTTCTTCTTCATTCTTGGGCTTTTTTATTATTAATTTTGTTCGTATGTGCATTGTTGTCGGAAGTTTATGATTTCAATTATTTTTTTCTTTGTTTTACTAGAATTGTAATTGTTTTAATTTTTGCTAATCGAGTCAAAGGATGTTTTCACTTCTTGTGGTGTATTATTCAGTTATTACTACAAAGAAAAGTGGGAAAATTCATGTAACTGTTTGAATATAATATAAGCGAAGTAGAGATTATTTATTGTGATTTGTGTGAGCTTTTACCTATTTGGTGAATGTATTAGGCATGTCATTATGTAACCATAGGATATAGTACAAACTTCTGAGAGTTTTGAAGAGTTTAAGATTATGTTTAATGGTGGCTAAAGTTCTCAGAGAATTTGTGAAATAGCTATGTGGACGAAAATGGTTGATGTACTTTGGTGTTGCATGATATATGTTGTTTTGAATGTAATTCTTTTGGGGTTTTTTCCGGGTTTTTAAGTTGTAAGTTTTTGTTGATTCCTGTCCTAGGATATGTTGGTATATCTTTTATTGGTTAGGATTTGTTGGTGGTGATTTGTTATTTCTATCGGATTTGTAATTGATCATGGTTAAACTATTTTTTTTCTCATAAACTATGTTTTATGTTTGACTTGGTTAATTTTATTGTAAACTAGAACATTTGTCCGCGCTACGCGCGGATAACAACCGTAAATATATTTTATTTTGATCTTTAATTATAATGATCTATTTTTCTTATGTTATAAAGGTTATATGAATATTTTTGGCCATTTTAATCTTAATTTTGCCATTTTTTGGGTGTTTTGCCATAAATAAATAAATTGCTTTAATTTTTGATATTGAGAACTTGGTGTGCAGTCTATGTAAACCAAAAATATGATTTGCATGACTAATGTTAGAAAGTTGAATGTGCTTATTATTGTTATAAAGGAACATTAAAAATGTTTAAATATAAAAAAAAATTAAACTAATGTATGAGATCAATAGTTTGTGATAATATGATAATGCATATCAAAGAGAGGACTGGTAGCTTCAATTTGCGTTGTATCCTAAAAAAGTATTATCTAGCATGTAAGTTCAATTTAATTTAATTTCCTTATATATTTCATATTTAAAAATAAAAAAAACTATGTAAAATAGTATTATTATACGATAAAGTTTTCTAAATACATTTTGCGACCAAACATAAATTTATAAATTTCTATTGTAAAAATTTTATTAAGCACACAACCATTATCATAAAATTAAATAATATATAACAGTAAACTATATTATTCAACGATAAATCTTATTATATAAATTATAACATTGTAGTATTAAAAATTCGCACGACCGTGGAAGCATGCGTCTAAGGCTTTTCATTTGCCTGCATTTAAGTTCTTACACTATTATGAGTATAAAATATAGTATTTAATAAATTAATTTATAACCAGTTAACTCATTAGTTTGATAAGAAGACTAAATAATTTCATTCAAAGTTACTTAATGATTCTAAATTTGTGAATGGTATAGATAGTTAGATTAGTTATTTAAACGAAACAATTAGTATTATGCGCCATTAAATAAATAATATCTTGGAACATGTGCATGTCCATAGTATCAGATGTACTATAGTATGGAAATGTTTTGTAGACTTTCTTTGACAGATGGGTTTGTTTATTTTTGGTTTCGTTTCTTATAATAATTAATCACAATTAATATAGATTACTTGTGGAAAATTATCAAAATTGTAGATGAATTTCGCAGGGTTATAGTGTGGTCATCATTCTTTTTTTGGTAAAATGTTAAATGTGTGGTCATCATGTTGTACCAGTTTATTGAATGTTCGAGGATCTATCGTCTGTGTTTATTTTTTTCAAATGAAGTTGTCATCTTTGGGCATGTCTGAGTTTTTTTTTTAAGTGTAAAGGATGGAAAAGTCCCAAAAACATACCACAAACTAACTATTTTTTTTCATCAAATTATGATATATTGCATTTTCAATCACAAATGTTCACAAAGACATACATATGATTACATACGTTTCCTTTAGCTACCTATGCCATACAAAGCATCGTGATCTCAAAAAATACTAATCACCTAGACTCTTTACTACAACAAAAGACTATAAAATTCAAACAAAGGAACCACTTTTATCATCCTCAAATACCTCCACGAGCCAGGAAGGGCAACCTGAGGCAACATAAGATTGTGCAAATTGACTTTTTGTTGCAGATTGAGCAATGAAAAAAGGTCCTCTATTTTAATATCTGGATTCTACACAGACCTTCCAGTCAAAATATTTTCCTGCTTCTTTTCTGATCAGACCACTTTGAAGTTTAAAAGATGGCCACTCCTTTGGTCTTTCAATTGCACCAATCATATGTTTAGATTCCGCACCAATGACCACCTTAGTCACCTGGTGATCCTGCATACTTTTGATCGCCCCCATTAAACCTTCATACATCGCAGAACCATTATCCCTACAACCAACAAAGGATCTTTGCTATGCAACAACACTTCACCAGAATGGTCTCTTAGCACCCACGCACATCATGTTACCAATATAAAAACCACCATAGACTAACTATTTTAAAACAATAGTTTCTAATATTATTATGAATCTGGTTCAACCTAAAGAAGTATCTGTTATATCCAAAGTGAAAGAAACTGAGGATAAAATAACCACACTAAGTCTCGTCTACCTTGTGAGCCAATGATAAACAACCTGACCTTTCTGTCTTTCAAGGTTAAGAAGCAAATACCTTGGGATTTGTTTTGGCATAAGGAGTTAAGCATGGATTCAGATCTACCAGAGCCATTCTATCAGGGCTGCCGTAGCTGAATTCCTGTTTTGCATTCAATAAAAATAAGACACCCTTGCGAGTATACGTTTTTTTGTTTTTTTAAATCAGACTCTTCAAAGTTCTTTGCTTACCAGTGAATCATAGGAAGAGGTCTGTGCTTGCCAGTAACAGCTTTCTGATATGTATTTGTTTGCCTTCACCTAGTAAGAAAGAGCCAATTGTGTTTATTATCAGATAATACTACTTAGGGCAGAGCTATATATAGTACTGAACTGTTGCTGAAGCAATGCCTTGAATAAACTTCCCAAGAGTAGCAACTCAGTTAACCATTCATCATACTCAAGATTCAAGTCTCATAAGCTACATGATAGATTCATAAAAAAACATAATTATTCTTTTATTAATTCTCCTTTATTTCACCGTTTACAAGAAGAAGGTAAGATCAAAATGGAAAGAGAAACTATTGAACAAATGATTCTAGACACCCTCTTGTGCACCCTAAACTTCTTTTTTAAGCTTAAGGTTAGCTCTCTGACTAGCTGACTCAACTATATTTTATGAACTCTCAAGTGTCAGCACAGGGCCGTAGTATACTACAAACAACCTAAGGTAGTTAACTGACACAATGCTCACAACATCACATACATCCACTAATTAGGGAAACAAAAAAACAGAAGTACCTCGGCAAGGTCTTTAGCAATGCATTGGAGCTGGCCATTGAGTGAGAGAACCTGTTTTTAAAAGGTGAGGGATGATCTGCCTTGCCTCATTTAGCTCTTCGCTGTTCTTGATTGGATTAGCTTTGTAGATTTGACTGTTGAGTATCTAGTTGCTCTTGATCTGGTTGAGGAACAGAAAAACCACCACCACCACCATTCATTCTAGCTAGAGCTTCAGCAAACATTTGCTGTTGTTCAGCTTCTGCTTCCTCCTCCGTCATCTCTGCTCCGATGGTCATCTTTACGCTCCTCTGTGAATCTTGCTGCACAACAACTTCGCAAACACCAATTCAAAGTTTATATATATATTCTCAAGTCTTCTGACATTAAGGTATACGTGTTACCATGGTTTTGTATTTATGTTGCTCATAAGCAGTGTAGACTTCTTCAACGTATTCGCCAAAGCCAAGAACCTGAAGTGCTTTGAGTACTTGCTCAGGTGCGATTGTTCGTTTATCTTTGTTACATACTTGATTATGCTTACGAAATCAAATTTATAAACTCTGAAATATACAAAAAGTTAGAAGACAGAGCCAAACAATGATTAAAAAAATGAGTGATGATTAAATCTTATTTTACAAACACAACACTCGATGAGAAGATCTTGAGCATCTCTAGCAACACTAACATCTGCTGGTAACATCTCCTTTACAATCTTAGTCATTGTAGCTGTAAATTTTACATTAACAAAGATATTATTAATCGCTAAACCTTAAAGAGTGAAAAACAACAATCGTTACCAATTGATCTATCTAGAGAAAGGATTAGAGGAGGAAGACGAACCTTTTGGAAGCGATACATCTTTCTTGGATTTTCCAACTATATCCATCGGATCCATCTTTTTAACTCTCTTCAGAAGTTGAAACTTCCTCAAGTTATCCAACCAAGCCCATCTACACCCGCTGATGAAACATCAAAATATTTGATTTCGCTTCCATGAGAAGCATATAGAATGTCTCATTACCTAAATCAAAAAACATAAAATATATATAACCAAAATCAAAACAAAGAGATGAAATTGAGAGTGCCAAAAAACAAAGAGAGACAGAACCTGTCTTGAAACAAAGAGATGAAACTGTTTCTGTCCCAACGTCAATGGTGAACTGGACATATATCAAACCAGCAATTGCAACCATCCTGTAATCAAAGCGAAAGGAAATCATGAAGAAAGAATTAAAGCAATTAGGGATCGAAAGTAGTGAGGCGAAAGGAAACCTATATCTGGAAGGAGATTACAGAAAAGAGATGGTGAAGAAAAAGTAAAGAGTAGGTTTGATTGTTAATGGTGATGAAGATCGCGAGAAGGGGAAACAGAGAAGGTGAAGCCAGAGAAAGCGAATCATGTTTATTATCTCAAGCAGAAGTGACGTGACAAATTTTAACTATTTGATTGGTTGATTATTTGATCTAACGTGGACAGCTCAAGAAGGCTAGAATAAGCCCTTTTAATTATAGTAGATGATCAAGTCAATGTCTTAACCTTCATACAAATGACAAAACAACAATTCAATGTCAGAAACTTTATACAAACGATACCAAACAACATTGTATATGTTTTACACTTATTTGAAATGACCAAATAACTTTAGCACAACTACACATCCATAGTAGATTATGTAAATATCAAATACATGCATGACAACAAACCATACATAACCACAATTTTCAAGATCTTTAATTTTCTAATGCAATAACTTATCTTCACCTCAAAAGCTTCAACTGTATATTTCATGTCTTTACTTCCCTTCTCATAACTCTTCACAATGGTTTCACAAGTGTGAGTCCCACATTTTAGTTGAGAAATCTTTGATTCATAAGCTCTTATAACATTCTCTAATCTAGCAGTCGTTTATTTGCTTCTCAACTACCTCTTGAAACTTTTCACCAATTGAGCTTTTGTCATCATCACAAAATCGAACACATCACCAAACATAGGAATATACTTCATCATAATACAATCATAAACATAGCTAATAGGGCTTATTGTCTCCAAATTTATCGAACAAACACGGAACAATCTTCCAGAGTTTCAGACTATTTTTAATGTCTCGAGAACTGATGAAACACCAAAATAGCAAAATGTGGATATTTCGTTTCGCTTGGTGATGACTCGACCTCCCGGATCAGAAGCAGACATGATCAATTATCTAATAAGCCCTAATGTTCCCTCAACTCCTATATGTTTTCGATGATGAAAGAAAGAATATGAATTAAATGAAATTTCAAAAGACTTCGTTTAATGAGTGTCGATCTATTTAAAAAATAATAATGTTTTTTTGAAAATGTCTTCAGTTAAAATTTAACTCATGAAATCATGGTCAAAGTTGGTTTACAACAAAATACACCAGTTCGGATATGCAGACACGAAAAATGGACCTTAGAACTCTGGGAAGAAGTGATATTTATACGAACTGCTCATTTATGAAAAAAATGTTATCCTTTTCCCCTTCTATCTATTCAATCCAAGTTCGAGAAGCAACAATAAAAAAATTTGTATTCTGAAATTTAAGACATACATATCGGTTTTGGATAACTGATCGGTTCCATTAGAAACCTCGAACCAAACAAATATAAGTAATGTGAATCATCAAATAAAATTGATTTAACAGAAACTGATCAGAACTGATTCTTTTCAAGTGGTTCCGCATCAGATCATCAGTCGTGGTTAAATACCCATGACTACGTAAAACAGAAGTTAAAACAAAAAAAACAAAAATTGATATAGCTTTTAAAACTTAGGTTATATAGATACCTATATTTATGATATGACTTCCATATTCACGATATCATAATTAGACTCACTTTCTCCATGCATGAGAGCACAGTTCCATTAACATTTTTTAAATAAGATTATATGACACTAGTGCTGTTCTTTTCTCTGACGTTGTGATTAGATTTTGCGTCAAGAAACTACAACTACTCCCACGGCAAATTGACGGCTGACGGGGAAAAAGTTGTTTCCTTTTTAGCTACAGCGGCCAACAAAAACTGATAAATCTGATGCTGGAAATAGCGGCGTCCGCGGCTCTGCATCATTTTGTCTCTGGAATTTGTTGGCGATTGATGTTTTTTGCAAAAAAATGTTCAGTTGACCTGTGTCATAGTGTATTATTTTGACGTAACCGCTGATGGCGCGTCTTATAAAAGAACAGGGCTATTGGCAGCAATGTATTCCTAGCAATCCTCACTTAAACTTTAGAGCCACTGGATCTGAGCAGTCGGCCCATTAAAGCCCAAACTAAACGTCTCAAATGGATTCCCAAACCCGAGAAAAAATAGTACAATTCTCGGGTGGGGTCAGGTCGGGTCGGATCTCAATAATTCGGATATTTTTAGTACCCGTTTCAGTTGCACACGCGTGACACCGCCTTACCCGGACATCCCTTATAAATCTTGAAAAGCTGTATTTTCCTCTTTTCTCTAAAAATGTCCCGATTGCTGTCGAAAACCCTAATCCCCCACGGAAGATTCTTCCTCCGTCGCTTCAACGAGCCGGCGTTAACGACAGCGGCTCCAAGCGTCGTCTGTTTCAACCGCCGTCCATTTTCATCAAAACCGCATCTGATCGAGATCGACCTCGATTCTTCCTCATCAGCGACATCCAGGGCCGAAGCCGAGGCCGCGGTTCTCAAGAAACTGAACGAGTTCGTTAGGAGGATCGTGGTTCAGAATTCGACTCCTGATTGGCTCCCTTTCGCGCCCGGATCCTCCTTCTGGGTCCCACCGCATCAAAACACTGCCGCCAAGATCGCCAATTTGGTGGACCAGGTGACGCATCCGTTGACGGAGGAGGAGAGTCTCTCTTTTTCTTCTCCTTCTGGCTGGCCCTGTTCCTCTTTCTTCATTCCTCCAGGTACTTCCTTTTAAATTGTATATTATTATTAATCCCTGATTTTTCTTAATTTAGGGTTTCACTTGTTTTTATGGTTTTGAGTTTTAAAAATGGTTCCTTTGTGTAAATATTCTTCTGCCATGGGTGGTAAATGCTCCTTCCTTGTGTCTCTGATAAAAAAAAAAGTTTTGATTTTGGAGATTAGATCTTTAGGGGTGATACGTTTAGACAGTGAAGGGGGCATTATGTCTTTTAGAATTCTTGTCTGCCTGAACATTATAATGTAGTGGAACTGGTATCTTTTGTATTCTCTTTGCCCTGATATGTATGGTGATACTCAGTTCTGTCTCGTGTGATAGATGATGATTCCTCATCCTTACAAGAGGTATGAAGTTTTGATTTTGGAGATTAGATCTTTATGGGTGGTATGTTTAGACAGTGAAGAAGACAGTATGTTTTGTCTTCTGGAATTCTTGTCTGCATGAACATATAATGTAATGGAGCTGATATCTTTATATTTGCTATGTAGTATGTACTGATATGCGTGGTGATTGTTTTTTTTTAATTGAAATGATATAGATGATGACTCTTCATCTAAACAAGAGGTGGAAGGTAGCACGGAGTTCAACGTTCCGGGAAATGAGATGCTGGAAGTCAAGCTAGCGCAGTTTCCAGATCCAATCTACTTGTTGAAACATGGAGATGATGATGATGTTGAGTGATTTTACATTTCCAGCTTGCGATGAAGTCCAGTCCTGATGCGTTGTTTGCATAGACAGGCTTGGAAAAAACAGATGATTCCCGAGACTGATGAGGTTGTGTTTGTATATACAGTTGCAAGCCATGGAATTATATCGATGTTTTGGCTGTCTTAACGCTGTCTGTGAACTATATTTTATTAAGTTCGATATAATTAAAAGCAGAGCAGACGGTTGAACTTGAAGCTCCTACTGCTTGTTATAATTTTAACCTTCGTTGTCACCTGTTTATAATTCTATTATACTTTGTGTCTCTGTACTTTCTTCTTGTCTTTATTTGTATGGCGTGATAACGGAATCTACAACATAGTATCATTGTTTAGTAGGTTAAATGATATCATTTTTAGTTGGTTAAGACCTAATAAGTAATAAGATTAGTTTAGTTTTCAAACTCAGAGAAACCATAAATCTAATGCCCACCATGGAAAGTGAGAAGCATTGACATGACCCTGCCTCTATTCCAACTACATGAATCATGAACCTAATAACAAAAAAATGCTATGTTTGACAAAATGAAATTTGAATTTCGGTATTGAATGTTGATTTAATAATAAACCGACATGATTAGTTTAACGTGCAAGCTCCCATTACCTTCTAAAGAGCAGCAAAATCCTTGAGAAAATAATCAAAGGATTGTCCTCTATCTAGTAATGACAATTTTAAGCTCTCTTTCATTGATAAACTTTCTTCTTCTACTCTTTCTTGTTCAGGGTCAACACCAATCTGTTATCTTAAAACAGCCTCTACTCTGTTAATTCTTCAGATGTTAATGAGTTATGCTTTTTTCAATATGATTAATATTTTTATATCTCCCAGGTTTTGTCAGTATAGATTGTGGTATACCTGATGATTCGAGCTACAACGACGAGAAAACATACATAAAGTATGTTGCTGATTCGATCTTTGTTGATCAGGAACAAGCAAGAGCATAGCTCCTGAGCTTAGGGCAGACACTTCTCTTGCAAGACAGTTTCACAATCTAAGAAGCTTCCCTGAAGGTAAGAGAAACTGTTACAAAGTGTGGCCTCAACTAGGTAAAGGATTCAAGTATTTGATCAGAACCCGTTTCATGTATGGAAACTACGATGGACTCGGAAAAGCACCACCGTTTCGATCTCTATCTTGGTGTTAATCTCTGGGATTCCATTGTTCTTGACAATTCAACAACAATAGTATCCAAAGAGATCATACACACTCCCTCTCTAGACCATTTTCATGTTTGTCTTGTTGATAAGAACAGAGGAACTGCTTTCTTGTCTATGCTGGAAGTAAGATTCTTGAAGAACAATACTTATGAGACTCCTTATGAAGCTCTCATGCCTTTTAGGAGATGGGATTTGGGTTCTATAAGTAATCTTCTGGCCAGGTAACAAAAATCTTGATGTTTTAAAAAAAAAAAAAAAAAAAAAAAAAAAAAAAATCTTGATGTTTTTAAGGCTATCTGTCAAAGTACCATAAATTACGTTTTTTTCACAGGAGCACACATATACGAAAGAGTGAATTAGCTACATACTTTATAGATACTGAGATACCATAAAAGAGGGAGAAAAGGGTATATACCTAATTTGGTGGTTTTGTGTGTACACAATGCAAATACTCTAAAAGAAAATGCACAAAAGAGGCAATGACCTAAATACATTTTAAAATAAATTCCATTAAAGAACCTTATACTCACCTAATTTTCCATTAAAGAACCTTAATTATATTCAACTAATTTTTGCTGATGATTCCATATTCTTTTGTCAAGCAAATGAAAGGAAATGTTCCCATCTTAAGAAGGTGTTTGACAAATATGAAGCGTGTTCTGGCCAGAAAATTAATACGGCGAAGTCAACTATCACTTTTGGATCTAGAATCTCGATGACTTACAAGGCCGATTAACAACAGTTTACAAATCAACAACAGTTTTACAAATCAACAACCAAGGTGGTCAAGGTAAATATCTTGGTCTACCTAAAGTTTTTGGAAGGAAGAAGAAAGATATATTTAGTTTTATTGTGAACAAAGTGAAAACTAGAACATCAGGATGGAGTTCGTAATTTTATCACAGGCTGGTAAGGAAATTTTACTCAAATCTCCAGCAATTTAAATGCATGTCTTCAGTATGTCTTCATACAAGATTCCTCAACAAACATTAGCGAAGCTCACTAATGTCATGTCTGGATTTTGGTGGGAGAAAGCTCCAGACCAAAAAGGAATCCCATGGATTTCTTGGCAGATAATGCAACTTCTAAAACGGGGTGGTGGTAAGAATCTGGAAATTTTAATAATGCTTTACTTGTACGATAGGCCTGGCGTCTTGTTATACATTTTGATTCCCTCTTTGCTAAACTGTTAAAATCATTTATATTGATTCTAAGAATTTGAAAAGTCTAATGTTATTGGTTTATTGATTCTTAAATTCTTACTAAAATCTAGTGTTATTGGAGTGGTAATTTTATAATTCTCTACAAAAATTTTTGTTATTCAAAAAGTTTACATTTTAATAATTCTATAAATCTATTAAACTTGTGTTATTGAAAGCTAATTCTTAACCATTTCACTCATAGAACAAGATTTTAAGAATACTACATATATACCTAAGATTCTTAAAATCATTATAGTAATTTATTTTTCTAGATTTTCACAATATACACAATTCTCTACAACTCTTTCCAAATTCAACAAATCTCTCAACTTTTAAAATCAACAAACTCTCTATAAATTTTACTCCCACTAACACCCTTTTATTATCGTGACTGTCACGTTTTGGACGCAAATAAGAAAAAGAAGCAGTCTTTTGGTTGGGCATCAATTTTGGAAGGGGTTCATTTGTTGAGAAAAGGAAGTCGTTTCATTGTTGGAGATGGTAGGTCCATCAAATTATATGAGGATCATTGGCTACCAACTGAACCGCCAAGATGTGCTACAAGAATATCAAGTCTCAGTACACTCAAAGTCTCTGATTTGATTACATCTAATGGTCTGTGTCAAAGCTGAAGAAGATATGCGACTTATGCACTCCATCTATATTCCTCAAACCGGATCGTGTGACCCATTTATATGGCAGTATGATAAGTCTGGAAGTTACTATGTAAAGAGTGGGTATAAAAAAGAAATGCAAGAATTTGGAGAAACATATCTGGAGATTTTACCTCCTCATGGTGACCCTGCACTTATAATGCAGATCTGGAGACTTAATATTATTCCCATATTAAAGCATTTTCTATGGAGACTTCTCTCTGAAGCCATTGGAACAAATACAAGAATGAACACTCAGGGTATACATATAGACAGCACATGTCCAAGATGTGCAAACTCTCCTGAGACTACTAATCATTTGTTCTTTATGTGCCCTATCTCACAACAAACTTGGCGATCAAATCAAGCCACTCTTGGATTCTCGTCGTCAATCACGAATGACATAAACTGTTGGGATGTCCTAAAATCATTTGTACTTACTCTAGTCAAAGTCGTAGTGTCGAAGTTTGACAATCGTATAAAATTAGGTGGTTATAATGTTTTGCTAGAAACCGTTTATAATCTATGGATTGAGAATTCATTACTAATTGTATATGATCCTATAGGGCACACACCTAAACAAACTGAATCATTTATGTATTAGGTTTTATACAAAATATTATATATGATATAATATTGGATTCAAACCGACGTCCCATATAGATTATGATCTGAATGAGATACATATATATATATATATATATATTCACATACGTGATGTGTCTATAAAAAGGTTAACAATACTTTGAATTATATAATGATGGTCATTATTACTGGACAAAGTTAAAAATTGGCTAAGCCCATAAGAAAACCTAATTGGATTAGGTTACGTGCTTCACATATGTATATATGTCGTAATTATATTATGATAAGAGTCTGTATGTTTTTCTTGAGCCGCAACCTAATGCTATAAAGACGAAGTGTTCGTTGAGTTTTGAGATAAGTCTCAACGGTACTAGCATCCCGATTCGATTTAGTTTGTATGCGTATGGATATCGGTAGAGGCACGACGTTTGGAGTGCTTGAAATCTCGACTTGGTTTATTTCTCTTTCCGCTACGAATAACCAGGTATATTCGAAACCCTAAGATCTAGATTTAATTCAGTATTTGCATGAGATCTAAACAAATTGAATTCATAGATTGATTTATAAATTGTTATAAATTGGTATGAATTCCTACATAAGCACCAACATGTCTCTGCTGTTTGGAATCCAAAACAACGCAAGCCTCACACAGGAACAAAAACTTACACCTCTATGGGTGTTTTAGAGAATTTGGAAGTCTCGTAATGAGCTTATTTTTCAAGGACGAATGGTACAACCTATGCAGGATGCCGGCTTTGTTATTGCAGAGGTAAGAGATTGGATTGTAAAAAAAGACAAAGAAGGTTCAACCATTGAGGACTTTGTCCACACGTTGTGTTCAATGGAAGCCACCACCAAATCCATATTTTAAATGCAATTTTGATGCTTCAGTCTGTAAGGACATGAGACAAGTAAAATCTGGTTGGATTATTCGTGATAGTTATGGTTGTGTTCGATATTGGGCAAGAGCATATCTTGGGAATGCATCTTCACCACCTGTGGCAGAAAGTATGTCTTTATTAGCAGTGACACAGTTGTTTGCTTGGGATAGACACATATGATCTTTGAGGGTGATTGTGAAGTTCTTATTAAATCACAACTACAATCTGTGAAAGACTACACAATTATCAATATCTGCGCAGATATCAGAAATTGGGGATGCAAGATAAAGAAGGTTCGATACAATCATGTTCTCTGGGAGGCAAATTCTACTGCACATACGATAGCAACAAAACAACTAGGTTCTGAGTTGTTTATTTCTTCCTCTTGTTATATACCTTTCTGGTTATCACAAGTCCTTTCTAATGACTATAATCATATCTAATAAAAGTCAAATTTTGTGGAAAAAATATTTAGAAAAAAAAACATAATTTTTTTGAAATCGAATCAAATATTCTCTTTTAAAATTTAAGTATTTCTTTTTAAATTCTATACCCCAAATTCCATCTTCTCAAATCTAAATCATAAATTTAAGTTCGTTAATCATATATAAATATCTATTTACCTGTTTAAAATATTTTGGTTATTTTGACCCCTATATGATATATTTTGATAAAACAAATGTTTAAGATAATGAATAATTTGCGAAAGACAAGTTGATATAATACAAATGATATAAGTTTATTATTCTACATTTATTGACCATATAGTATAGTATGTGGAGAGGGGGAAAAGGGATGGAAGGGGGGAGGAGGGAGGGAAGGGATGGANGAGAGAGAGGGGGAGCCATGGAGGAGGAGGAGAGAGAGAGGTTTTATAATTACAATTCTATTATATGATTTGTAAATAGAATATGACAAGAAAATATATATTTATAATTATATATATTTAGTTTTACAATATATGTTTGTTTTTAAGATTTTAAAATCTAGCATATACAGAAAAATATAGGCTTTTTGTTAGTAAATAAGAAATATGAATAAGTAATTTTTAAACTTATAAAGTTAAATAAAAAGAGAGGAGAAGTGATGAAGGACAATATGGCAATATTATATAAATATACTTCTATTTTTTTTTATGGTTCGTTTTTAAGTTTATGTGTATGCTATAATTATAACATATAGTTCCTCTTAATATTTTTGAAATGGAAAAAGACATCACTTTATGTTCTTCAAATGGCAGATACTACTCAACGCGCCAAATTAACGAGACATCACTTTATGTTCCTCTTTATATTTTTGAAATGGACAAAAACCATCACTTTATGTTCTTTACATGGCAGATACTACTCAACGTGCCAAATTAACGAGAAGAGTGATGTTTATAGCTTTGGAGTCGTTCTTCTTGAGTTGATAACAGGGCAGCCTGTAATTGCATCTTCAAGAATAGAGAAGAGGCATATAAGTGATCAGGTTAGCTCAATATTAGCCAAAGGAAATATCAAAGGGATTGTGGATCAGCGTCTGGGAGAGAGATATGAAGTTGGCGCTGCTTGGAAAATGGCAGAATTGTCCCTGGTGTGTACCGAGCCTCTACGTATAGGCCAACATGAGCCAGGTCGTTATGGGGCTGAAACAGATCGTGGATGGCAGAGTGAACGGTGGTAATGAAGACTGTGACTTGACAAAGATGGTTACAGTGAATCTGAACTCCAGTATGATTCCTAAAGCAAGGTAGATGATTCTACGGCAGATGAAGAAGAAACTCTTTTTTTTTTTTGTCATTTGAATCGCATCTCAATACAAAAAATGGATGAATTGGTAGGATAACAATAGTGGAAGAAAAATTAAGAAAATAGCCATCCATTGATAAGTGTAAAAATTTGACATGAAAATGGATCTATCTCTCCTTCTCTGCGCATGACTTTTTGTAAATGAATTGTTTGATATTATGCTATACTATATTTTATAAATAGATAGTACGGAACAATCAAGTCACAAAAATAAAGGCCGGCTCTACTAAAACTTTGTTATAATGAGAGTCTTTGGAGAAGATCACAAGCACCCGACTTACCAGAATACGCATCACAAATAAATAAATAAGAGAAGGAAGACGGAGAAGGCGAGGAAGAAAAGGACATAAAGAACGAAAAAATTGTTGTCTTTTGCATATAGAGGAGAAATAAGGAGTGAGAGAAAAAGAAAGAGAGATAAAGAGATGATATTGCATTTTTATTTTTTATTTTATGTTTCTAAATAGAATGTAACACAACAAAATTGTGTCTCATTTGAATAAAAATCTTAATATATATTTGTATGATAGTATACATTTAAAGTCGCATTTATGAAATATTTTATAAATCTTATAAAAATATTTTTTTAAGTTTTCGAATTATATTCAAATTGGAAAATTTTATAATTTTGTTTTGAATTATTTTAGTCAATTGTTTCAAAAAAAAAAATTCAAATTCAAAAATTCTTTTGATACTTTTTTATTTTGTCATTTTAAATATTTATTTATATTAAAATTTGAAATCCTACTCTCTAAAACTCCACCCTTCAAATCTAAACCATAAGTCTAGATTAGTTAAGCCTAAGATTATAAATGTCTATTTACCTCCTTACAACAAATGATAAATATGGTTAATGTAAAGATGAAAAACATATTAAAAAGGTGCTAGTTTGGACCATTAATCTTTAATTTTTGGCATAGACGCTCTAGAAGAAATATCATTTTGGATGTTTTTTTTTTAAAAAACACTAGATTTTGACCCGCTCAACCGAGCGGGTTTTAATTTCATTTATATATATTTGTTTACATTATTATGGGTATATATATTTTTAATATTAATCACATATTTAAATATTTAATAGTTTTTATTTTGTTTTGTCAACCAAATGGTTATTTTGTTTATGTATATTAGTTTTAGATAATATATTGTTGTATATATATAAATTTAAGATATATTAATTTGTATACATGTAATACATAGTATGTTACCCCTTTTTGACAACATAATATATTATTTTAACATATATATATTTCTATTTATGAAAATAAATATATTAATATATCATTTTAATTTAGTTTTATGATATATTTCTATTTGATGATAATTAAAATTTGAAATAACTGATTTTCGAAATATATTTTTAAAAGATTGCAAAAAGATTTTGTTAGAATCTGTTTCCAAATATTTATTTATATTTCCAATAAAAATAAGATATGAAAAGATATCATAATTAACATATGTAAAATTTATAAAGATAGTTCAAACTAAAAAATCACACATGAACTGAAATGGTGACTTCTGTTTAAATATATAAGATTTTACTCATTTCTGTCTCTTTTGATACTCTGCTAGTGCAAAGTTTATGCAAGAAAGCTAACAAATAATCATGTTAACCACAATTATTTTCTACTAATAAAACCTCAAAAATGATAAATAATTTTTTTTTATCAAACTTGATAAATAATTTTTTTTATCAAACAAACTTAAAAGGACGACGTCACAAATTAAAATTGTTGTAAGGAGGATCCACCCAGGCAATGCGGTTAGATAGATAGTTGCTCGAAGGGAAGCGAGAGCTAATTATATCATCACCAAGAGAATAGTACACGCCAAGGTGCCCATTATGTGATGGGTATATTCTGTTCCTCTCCTCCACCGAGAAACCAGCTCTTGTAAGAGAGGTAGGGTGGCTTGCAAATACTGTCAAGCCACCAAGATCTCTCTTCTCTTCCCACGCATTACGTTCAAGGTTTAATTTAAACATCAATGGGTTCTTGTTGCGGCTTGTAAGCATAACAAATACGTCTCCTTCATGCTCCGTCATCAACACTCGCCTCCCCAAATCTACCTGAAAAAAGGCGGGACAGGGTTCCACTGGAAGAATATTCCAGGTTGCTCTAGACGGGTCGAAAATCCCAATGTTGCTGAAAGTAGTGAGACAATATAACACACCGTTTGAGAAGACACAACTCTTCCATCTACGACCGGGTAACAAGTTCTCAAACCGATGGGTGGTCCATAGGGTTTCACCAGGTCTCCAAGTAGCAATCTCAATATATGAGCAGATACTTCTATCGTTAAGCGAGATCACCAAACAACTACTTGATGTAGGAGCGGCTGTGAAAGTTAAGCAATAGCCTGACGTAGGTGCAGCCTCGGGTAAGTATATGTACTCCCGGGTAAACGGGTTAAGAAAAAATACCAAGTACGAGGGGAAATTTGTCGACACAAGCAACCAACCATCCCTAGAAGGCTAGAACAAGAGAATCCATGGCCCTTTAATTCTGGAAAGTTAAACCTGTATGCTTGGGACCGTAGCCGATCTAAAAGAATGTAGTCTCCGTTTGCTTCTCCTTTTAGTGGATAAAAAAGCCAAGGATGAGGCTGTAACTTCCTGACAGAAACAGCTACTTGAAACCATGTCTTGCATACAAGAGAAGCATGTATGTTGTCTTTTAATCCAAGGCGGGATAGTATCTCTCGTAGTAGATCTGAGGGAATATTTATATTGCTTCTGACAATTATAACCAGAAAGAACAATAATTCAGGATAACTTGTGAGATAATTCATTGTGCAGAGCTTTTCAGGAAAGTGAGAGATTGGCATATGACTACCAAAATTTTAAGAAGTGATATGCATGCATAAATATAGATTTTCAATTTATTATAAACAAAACTTTATTAAACTCTTTACTAAATTGTCTACAGTCTACAGCTTTCAAAATCTCCGGCAGTAATGTTAGTCCACAGTTGCAAAATGTAAGAATATAAAGGAAGACTTCTCTATTAGAAAACAAATCTGAAGCCTTAATTCAGAGAGCATGAACCCTAGAATCTTTATTAAGAGAAGTCAAAAATAAAAAATAAAAAAAACTCACGGTGCTGGAAGTGCCTGGACAATGGGATTCACTGTAAGGTCTTCCTGGAACAATGGCGACGGAGTTGCTGAGCACATACTCAATCTCCGAAGAGTTTAAATTAAATCAGACTATTAGTGACGTACGTGATTGTTCTTGAGCTTGAACGAGAACAACAAAGTTTATTGATGAAACCAACAGAAGAAATTGGAAGAAAGCCACCAATTTTTCATAGCCAAGTCTTTCTTGTTTAAGAGTAATATTTTTTTTTTGTCAAAGGTTTAAGAGTAATCTACATCCGTGTTGTCTGGTATTTAAATCACCTTTATTGATCAGATAGATAATAGAATAATAAACAAGACGAAGTCATTAGGTGAATGGATCTTTCTGAATATTTAAGTATTGCGTCAACGACAAGGGATGTCATACCAGTTTGCCTAACTAATTATTAAAGTTTAAAAATCATTTTTTTGCTATTTGTCTTGGCTAGGGAGTCAGTGTCTGGTTCAACGACTATTGATAAATAAAATTGGGTTCCAAAGACGTGAAGAACATAAACATTAGCATGGAGTCGATTTTAGGAGAAGCAACTGAGAATACATGTTAACCACTTCAAAGGCACATTTAGAAGACATTACCTACTTTTTCAACGGAACCATTTACAATGATATCCTCCAATATATTTTTCCTTTTTTTTTCTGAAATATAGTAATTTTAAAATAAAAATGAATTTATCTCCTATGTATGTCTCTAAAATAGATTAATACTAGTTATTCTTCTAAATATATATATGAATGCCATTTGTTCTTCTAAAGAATGATAAAATATTCACCTAAAAACAGTTTTACAATAACTGTAATTTTGGTTTCAATATTTTTTGCTTGCGAAAGAAACAAAACTAGAAGCATACAAAATACTGAGCATACGAAGTTCATATTCCTCCCATTTGTTCTTCTAAAGAATGATAAAATATTCACCTAAAAACAGTTTTACAATAACTGTAATTCTGGTTTCAATATTTTTTGCTTGCGAAAGAAACAAAACTAGAAGCATACAAAATACTGAGCATACGAAGTTCATATTCCCTCTGTTTTATTTTAAGTAGTGTTTTTTTTACAAAAATTGTTTCATTTTATATGATGTTTTCAAAGTTCCATGCAAAAATAAACGTAATTTGATATTTATGACTTTTGTATTTCACAATATAACTTTTATTGGTTGAATTAGAAGTAGTGGTTGTTGTCTTTAGGTAAACAAGATAACATGAATAAAAGTTTGTATTTCACTAATCGATGTGCAAAAACCACAAAATCGATTATTTTAAAATAGAGAGAGTATTAAAACAGACTGATGTCTCCTCAAAGCCAACCAACATGAACTGCATCCCCATTCTTCTTCCAAAAAATTCATCTCCCGACAAGTGGCAGACCCAAAAATGAATCTTACCAAGATCAAATTATTTATCTATAAGAAAAAAATATATGCCACTTTTGGATTTGAACCATGGTTTAAGAGATTAAGAAGATACTTCAAGAGAATAGTTCATCAGCATAACCACTGAGTCTTAATAAATTTTATGAATAAAACAAAATTTATAGAGATTTGGGAGATGTCAGGTTACACTTCAACTCTCTAACGTGGATCCGCCACTGCCTCTGACCTACTTCGCCCATTGACGAGATCTGGTTTTGAACCAACTTATATATGTACCATTTAATATGTGATGCATTCATGTATGTCTCACCATCACCATGTGGTTGGCTATTGCCTTATCATTTTAATGTATGGATCGTAGTCTAGAATGCATGTATAGCAGAATAAGTAACAAGGTTTTATCTTTCAATAACCCAACTATCAGCTCCAGTATGTGACTCCAGTCGTTCAAATATCTTGTACTCAACATGTCCGACGTCAAATGCTTCCATATATCTTCCATGAATGAGCAGGAAAAGAACAGATGGTCCTATGTTTTCGTATGTTGATTGCACACCACACAACTTGCATCTGTTGAGTATTATTCTTTCTCCAGTACAAAGCCTATTGTGGATTTGCTATCCATGAAAACTCAGAGCGTTTAGGTCTGGCTGATGAAAACAAAATTCATTTATCCCAATCCACCTTTGGATGAATCATGCGAGTAAGCTCGTAACTCTCCTTTGAATCTAAATCTGGTTTATAATAATCACATATATCTTTCCACACACTCACATATTTTAGAAGGTGACAATAGGCTGAATGAGTCTTTATTAAGAATGTAGAGAAATATTTATACAGAGTATATGTTAGGGTATAGTATACTTAAAGTAATTACAGAATAGTCCTTATGATACATACTTATTGGCTTACACGCCCCCTCAAGATAGTGGGACTTTGAGTGACACCAATTTTGCTTCATAGTGTTTGGAATGGTGTTCTTGAGAGCGGTTTCATCAGTCCATCAGCTATTTGATCATGGACTGAAACGTGAGTGACACGTAGCTGGCCGTGTTGATTTTTTTCTCTAACAAAGTGATAATCTATAGCGATATGCTTCATTCGTGAATGAAAAAACAAATTTCGGCAGATATATTTTTGCCGATGTTGTCACAATACACTGATAGTGTTGTCGGAATGCGAACACTGAGTTCTCTGAGTAAAGAGGATATCCAGCGCAGCTCCACAGAAGTGTTTGCAACACCTCTATACTCGGCTTCAGTAGATGATCGAGCCACACAGTTTGTTTCTTTGACGACTAAGAAATAGGCTGTTTCCAAGGTAGAAGATGTAGCCGTTTGTTGAGGCATATTCATCTGAGTCTCCTGTCTAGTCAGCATCGAAAAAGGCATGAAGAGAAGCATGTTGCTGTTTACGGAGGAAGATCCCATGGCTTAGTGTTCCTGAGAGGTAGTGAAGCACTCGTTTTACAGCATTCCAGTGATCGGTCGTCGGTGTGTGCATGACCCAAGACAGACGGTTCACTGCATATGAGATGTCTGGCCGAGTTCGCGCAAGGTATTGGAATCTACCAACAACTCGTCTATACTCATGAGGATCTGAGAGAGTTGAACTGACTGTAGTGTCAACTTTGGCGATGATGCCATTGGTGTGGAGACACGTTTGGAGTGAAGCATGTTTGCTTTGGTGAGGAGATCTGTTACATACTTTCTTTGCATGAGATACAATCCATCATTAGTATGTATCACTTCAATGCCGAGGAAGTAACTCAAGTGTCCCATGTCTTTGATAGAGAACTTTCTGGACAAAGAGTCAATGACACAACAAGTGATATTGATGTGCCAGTTACTAATATATCGTCGACATACATGAGTACGTAGACATAGTTATTTCCGTGTTTATAGATGAAGAGTGAAGTGTCAGAGAGAGAGAGTTTTGGAAACCAGCAGCAATAATAAAGTGTTGTAGTTTAGCATAACAAGCTCGTGGAGCCTGTTTAAGACCGTACAAGGCTTTACGCAGCTTGCAAAATTTTTCCGGGTTGTCCGAGTCTGAGAAGCCTGGAGGTTAACATATGAAGACCTCTTCCTTAAGATGACCTTAGAGGAAGAATACGTTATCATCGATTTGTTGAACAGACCATGAGTTGTTGACGGCGAGGCCAAGTACAATTCTGATTGTGGTGGGTTTAGTAACCGGACTGAAGGTATCAGTGAAGTCAATTCCAGGTTGATGATGGTAATCCTCTGCGACGATTTGAGCTTTGTAGCGATCTATAGTACCATCTGGATGATATTTAATCGTAAAGATCCAACAACACCTGACAATGTTCATTCTTTCACTGACTTCAACAAAATCTCAGGTGAGATTTTGAACCGTGGATTTGAACTCCGCAAGCAAAACAATTCTCTACTTTGGGTGTTTCATCGCTTGTTTCCAAGTGGTGGGATCCAGTGAGGATCGTCTTGTAGGTTAGCAATGAGATTGTATTTCGTCGTGGGTTCGATAATATTATTTTTGGAGCGTGTTTTCATAGTGTCTCGCATGTGGAGCTATCAGAGCGGAAGTTGATTGTTCTTTTTGCGGGGAAGAGGCCGTGGATTCCGGTGGTGGTGGGATATCTGATTGACTAGAATCTGAACTCTGAGGTGCTGAAGTAGATGTGGTCTGCAAAAGTGATTTTGAGCTCGCTTGTAAAGGGTCTCAGCTCGAAGAGCAGTTTTTCGCAGCCGGTAACGTAGACTGTATGAGTGGCGATGGTGGGAAGATGGTTGTGTGGGGTGTTGATAAAGTGGGGAAGATATGGTTTGTTCTGGTTATTCGGTGATGGCGAGTGTGTAAGAGATTTGTAAGGGAAGGTGCTTTTATTGAATCAGACATGTGTAGAGGTATAAACTCATCTAGTAAGGGGTTCAAGACACTGATAGGCACTATGAGAGAATGCGTACCCAATGAAAACACAAAGTAGAGACCACTTTTAAAGCTTGTTGCTAGCATAGGGTCTGAGCCACGGGTAACATAAGCATCCAAAGGTACAATTTTCTGTAGTTTGGTTCGTTGTTGAAGATAAAGCGATTGGTTAGATTTGATTGGGGTAGTGAGGCGGTTGATAAGGATTACTGCAGTACTGAAAGCTTCTGGCCAGAATGTTAATGGCATGATTTCAGTAGAGAGAAGCGATAGACTTATCTCAATGATGTGTCTATGCTTTCGCTCAGAGAAGCCGTTGTGTTGAGGTGTATGGGGTGGGGTTGTGAGGTGAGAGATCCCATGGGAGGCTAGGTATGACCAAACCGCAAGAAATTTCCCTCCATTATCAGAATAGAGATGTTGTATTTTTGTTTTAAAACGGGTCTCAACAAGGGGTGTTAATTTGGTGAAGATGGAGTGGACTTATGATTTGGCAGTCAGTGGATACAACCAAGAGTACTGTGTAAAGTGATTAACAAACACAAGATAGTATTTATGGTTTTGTGATGAGAGAATTGGAGACTTCCAAACGTCTGTAAAAATATATTGTAATGGTTGTGAAGAAGCAATGGTACTCTGATGAAAAGGTAACTTTTGTGTTTTATTAAGAAGACAATCATTGCAAGGAGAAACAATATAAGTGTTTAAGTAAGGATGAGAGAATTTGGAAACAACAAATTTAAGAGTAGTTGAAGAGGGGTGGCCTAGCCGGTTATACCATCTCGACAGGGGAGCTTTAGTGTCAGGGTAGGTCGCATAGGCTGACGGCTTAAGGGTAGGCTTGGGCCACTCATACAGATCATCCTTTGCTTGGCCTTGAAGCATCTGATCCCCCGAGCTGAGATCCTTCACCTAAAAATGAGCCTGAAATAATTCAACTGACACCTTGTAGGCATTTCAGAGATGGTGAACATAGATTAAATTCTTCTTAGCAGCAGAAACACATAAGATATAGTCAAGTTTTAGGCCTAGATGTAGTAGAGAAGGACGAGAAACCTGTGTGAGTGATTGGAAGTGTCGAGCCATCGGCAATTGGCACTTCGTCACCACTATTGTAAGGCTGGTGTAGTGCAAGATTATTGAGATTTGAGGTTAGATGGTGTGTAGCACCACTATCCAGAAGCCACAGAGTGATATTGTAGGGCGAGGAAGTCACATAGTTAGCTCTCGGTTGCCAAGATTGAGAGACTGGCATGAAGGAACTGTGTGATGGAGTGACGACTGATGTTTGGAGTTGGGTGCAACGACGAGCACTGTGTTCAAAGACAACACAGATCTGAAAACGCCCTTGAGAACCTCTCGGAGAGTTTTGGTTTGCAGACGGGTTGAAGTGTTGTTGCTGCTTCCACGTCTGATTCCCAGTCGTGGAGCGTTTGATCTGTTGTTGTTGTTGTTGTTAACTGAACCTCTGTGTTTGGTGTAGTTGGCTGTGACAGGAGAAGAGGAGATCGAAGTGATGGAAGACTGCAAGCTAGCTTCTTGGTTAATGAGCTTTTCATGAAGCTCTGCGAGAGATGGAGCAGTGTCTCAGCTCTCTACTTGATCAACCAACGTCTTGTATTCCTCTGGTAGACTTTTGAGAACTTTTTCAATTTGATCTTATAGATCCATAGACTTTCAAAGGAGAGAAAGTTCATCAAACCTTATGACCAGACTTTGATAGTACTCATTAACGAACTTGGTTCCTTTGTTCCACTTGTCGATTTGTTGTCGCATCTGTTTGAAATGTCCTCTACTAGGTTTTTCATAAGTTGCCTTAAGTGTGGTTCAGATCTCAGCAGACTTAGTCGTTGACCTTTGAGAACTTTTTCAATTTGATCTTCTAGATCCATAGGCTTTCCAAGGAGAGTAAGTTCATCAAACCTTGTGACCAGACCTTGATAGTACTCATTGACGGACTTGGTTCCTTTGCTCCAATTGTCGATGTGTTGTCGAAGCTATTTGAAATATCCTCTACTATGTTTTTCATAAGTTTCCTTGAGTTTGGTCCAAATCTCAGCAGATGTAGTGGTTGACCTTTGAGAACTTTTTCAATTTGATCGTCTAGATCCATATGCTTTCCAAGGAGAGAGAGTTAATCAAACTTGTGACTAGACCTTGATAGTACTCATTAACGGACTTGGGTCCTTTGCTCCAATTGTCGATTTATTTTCGCAGCTGTTTGTAATGTCCTTTACTAGGTTTTGCATAAGTTGCCTTGAGTGTGGTCCATATCTCAGTAGACGTGGTGGTTATCGAGAGGATCAGCTAGATTGATGTTGTGAGTGACCTAAGAAGAGGCCATTATAGATGAGCATGTCTTGTATCTTCCATAAGGTGTAAGCAGTGTTAGCAGCGATTCCATCAGCAGTGGTGTTGGTTGCGGGTGGGATTATTTCGGATCCATCAATGTGACTTGCTAGATCATAACCATCAAGCGAAACGTGTACTTGAAGGCTCCACATGAGGAAGTTAGAGGATGTGAGGTTAGTCACATTAGTCATGTTGACATTGAGAAGAGAGGGGGTGTTTGTAACTGTGATGGTTTCATTGCTAAAAGTCGGTGAGTTTGAGTCTACAGACATGATGAAATGAAGAACAAATTGAAAAAGGTTTGATGGCGGCTTTTAGGTTTTAGTTGGCTCTGATACCATATACGAAAATAGGCTAAATGAATTTTTATTAAGACTGTAGAGAAGTATTTATATAGACTACATGGTAGGTATATTGTACTTATAGTAATTACAGAATAGTCCTATGATATATACTTATTAGCTTACAGGTAACGTCCACGCTCACTCACACACTTTTAAAATTTCCTCTTCAGTCATGAGAATAAATACATTTCTATGCATGCATCTTATGTAGGTTTGAACAGCAGATTCAACAGTAGTATTTATATGAACCCCAAAATCCATACAACCTCTTTTCCCCGCCAGCTCGATCAATTTCCCCAAAGGAGACTAAATGTCGTACCAGAATGAAGAAGTTAAGGCATTATATGTTTCCACCTTTGTGAAAGATTGTGCTTGTGGCGTGTATTTCCAGAATAAGTTTTAGTTTTCCTCTAAGGATTGAAGAAACGATAAAAATATTTATTATAGACTAACAAATAAGCTTAGTTATAGAAAAATGTCATCTATAATCCTTCAATTGTTTTATACTCCCTCCGTTCTGATATAGTTGACGTTTTGGCACTTTTGTTAATTTTGTGTCAATTTATATGAAGTTTCCAAATTTCTAGGTAAAATATAGTAATTTTAGATATTTTTTACCCTTGTCTTTTTCTAGTATTTTCTAGTCAAACTCATTCAAGTTTCAGTGTTCAGTTAACTCGTTGTGTGGGTTTTATAAGATATAAATTTATTACTAAATTGCCATCATCCACCACTATATAATCCTACAGTAGGGAAAAAAAATCAGTATATCGAAATAAAGATAGAAGAGACCAAGGAGAAAAAAGAGCTACCGGTTTACAAGATTTTTTACCTTATCAATCGTGATTTTGATTTGAATAAATTATTTTTTTTATGAAAGAGAACTTCACCATGACAAAACAACGAAGAAGTTCTATTCGAAATGTTGAAGTTTCATTTCCCACATTATTTTTAAATTTAAATGTGATATGTTATTGCAAGTTATTTTGTAATAATAAATACTAGGTTAAGACCCGTGCGTCTTGCATGGGATGAATTTACATAATAACAATATATAATAAATTTCAAGTTCATATTTAATTTTCAGTACATAAATACGAAATCAAATGTATGAAATAATGTAAAATAAAAATTTTAGTAACTAACTCTATTAAAAAAATTGTGCATTTCATATTTTCACATCCGTTTTGGACTTATGATTGATATGAACCCGACTATATGAAAACTTGGATGAATTCACAACATCCGATGGATTGTTGGCTTTAATACTAAAGACATGTTTGATATTCACATATATTATTAGTAACCCAATACTTTCTATTAGTCCAAAACAAAACAATTTGTTTTAATCTATCTTTTAGCATTTTGTAGTTTATATATTGAATAAGACGTAAAAAACCTTTTATAAAACAATGATTATATTAAGGACCTTTTAACAGCTTAAATAAATTATCTTCAATCAAAAACTTCGTGATTTGCAATATCATATGTTTTTAATGAACATAACTAGATTCTGACCTGACCTTACAAGGGCGGTATATTTTTTTGTTGTAATGTTCTTTAAGAAATTTAATTTTAATATCTATGTTTTATTTGTAATCATATTTTTGTTTAATATATATATTTTAATATAATAACTATATTAAATTTGTCAAGTTGCATAAGTATACACTTGTACCATATGGATATTATAAATTATTATAAATTTTTATTCTTACAATCTGCAACATATTATATTTTCTTTGTAGTAAAATAATTAGTCAATAATATTTGTATCGAAAAAACCCGATTCAGAATCAAACCGAAAATCAAAGTTTCAATACTCTATTAGAACTACCATATATACTCGAACGCTTCGTAAATTTTTATATCCAAAAGCTAATATCACATTTAATAAATATTTTTTAATCGAATAACCTATTTAAAATCTGTTAAACTAAATGAATTTATTTAAAACCTGTTAAACTAAGTGAAACTATTATAAGTGTTTTATTGGACATAACTTTCTATCAATTGGTCATGTTGCTGTAACCCTCAACGATGCGATATGAATGTATATTTTTGTTTTACAAAAATAAAAATTAGTAAACTTAATTTTGGTATAAATTCAAAAGAAATGAATAAATTTTTTATCTAATATCTTCTGGTAACAAAAGTTGCAAAATATGAGTGCATATGTTTTAGGGATAGAGAGGTAGATAACCAAAATTCAAATTTGAATTTAGAATAATATATTTTATTCTTAGAATGTTTTTATTTGTTAAATAAATACTGAGAAAAAAGTAAATATGGTCCATATTAAAACGATCAGCATCTGTAGCGTTTTGTATTATCATCCGTATCTTTTTTTGATTAGCTTTATTTACTTTATAGTTTTTTCTTACTTAATGGTCCCTGATTATTAGGAATAGTTTTGTATGTAAGAAGCAGCTATATTAAGACGTAGGAATAGTATATTTTTTTATTGAATACAACTTTTATTAATTGGTCATGCTGCAGAATTAATAGTATTGATTTTTTATTTAATATGATTTTTAATAGCACTTCATATTTAGGTAATAACCCGCAATTTACCAATTTAACATATAAATATAAACACAAATTTTTATATAATGGGAACATTAGTATATACTTGACCTTTAGACATAAATATATGTAATGGGAACATTAGTATATATCTAAATTCAAATAAATGTGCCTGTTAATTAAAATTAAGTGATACACCAGATATGTAAAGAAAGTTTTAATGTGCAATTTAGTTTAATATATTTTGGTCCAAAAATCATTGGCGGTAAATATGCTTCTTTCCATGATTTATCTAAATACACAAATTAAGTATATTTAAAATGTATTGGCTTTACATTTGTTACTTTCCAAAATAATTTAACTACACAAATCAAAACATTCAATCCCCTATATTAAAAGAGAAACATTTAAAAAATTGTAACCTCAATTTTGTAATAATTAAAAAAGAGCCCATGCTTAGGTGTCACTCAATTTGGTAGTCAATTACATTCAATTGAAAAATAAGTAGGTCCACCTTCGATTTTTATATGTCACTAGATACATTTGTTAAACAAACTATATGATATGATGATATGATATGATATTTATGATAGAAGCATTTATGATTGTTCCAGTAGATATAATTACTATTTTATTTTATTTCCTTAAATAAAATCTACGGAATTACCATAAATGACTAATATATATGTGGCAATTAATGTTTCTAATAATAAATATTTGATAACAATTTATATCTCATCCATCATTTTTCTTTAATTTTATATTATAAATAAATTGAACAATCAAATTAGCTATAAAATTAAATTTAGATTATTTCGTATATGTTATATTTTAAATTTTAAAAACGACAATAAATGACTAAAACTATTAAAATTATTATGTTAAAAATTAATGATCAATAGTTTAACATTTTTATTATAAAAAAGATACACATGATTTTAAAACTGTATGAGTAAAAAGTATCATTCAATAATAAAATATATATATATATATATATATATATATATTGGTTAAACTATATACCATATAATATTACATAATTATTTTAATTTCAAAAATTTTAATGAATTTTCAAGAACATTTATAAATTATAAACTTATTAAATTTATCACATTGAAAAATTTCGTTATCAATGATTTAAATATCTTAGTTCTTTTTTTTAATTTTATATTTTTAGAAAATATTAAACAATTGATAATATGGTTATTGTTGGCATATACCATACAAACCGAATGGATGTGATTTTATAAAAACCGTAGGATTTGGATATGGTTTGATTTATAACCGATTAAACTGAAACATGTAAATATGTATATCTATTTGTTACATGAGTTGAACTATAATTATAATTGTAAATCACTTGAATCACTTGAACACAACTCTGTTTGTTTAAAGATTATAAATTTGATAGACAACAATTAGCTGAAATGCTTTACAATTTTTTAATCTTTAAATAAACAGAGTTGTGTTCAATCGAAGACATATTAAATTAATGAACACTAAATATGGAAGAATATAAAAATTTTTCTTTCATGCTTCTGTTTTGTTTTATTTTTCTTTTCAAAATTTAAAGCTTTGATATTAATTCTAAATTTGATCATTTTATTAGATGATAGAATTTTTTTTTGTTTTTTATTCTTTTATTTAAATATATAATATTATTTTAGTAAATGACTTTTTGAGAATTTGACTCTAAATATGATCATATTATTTATTTTTATAATGTATAATATGATCTCAAACTAAATAATTATGTTTTTTTGTATAAAATTGAATAAACTGAAAACCAATATATAAACCAAATCAAACTGAAGTAAATATGGATTTATAATAGTAGTTATGTTTTAAAAACCGAAATACCAAAAAATCAAACTGAACCGAAACCCGATATCCGGATTGAACACCTCTAATACAAATGAAACCTAACTATTGTTTCATTTTCCAAAATATAATAAAAATAATAATTTCATCCCGCGCAAGGCGCGGGTCTTATCCTAGTACATTATTAATGATAAGTTCTTTTATATGTCGAATACACAAAATATATACGTAACAAAATTAGAATATTTCAATGTTCACAAAAAAAATTAGAATATTTTGTTCTACATTTCTATTATACATCTAGAATACACAATACATTAATAATGATAAGTTCTTTTATATGTCGAATACATAAAATATATACGTAATAAAATTAGAATATTTCAATGTTCACTAAAAAAACATTAGAATATTTTGTTCTACATTTCTATTATACATCTAGAATATTTCAATGTTTAAGAAAAAAAAATTAAAATATTTTGTTTATAGTTATACTGTATATCTCAAAAAGCATTCATCATAATGCATATTTTAATTTGATCACTTGAAAGTACATCTGAAAAGATTAAATAGTGCAACAGTATGTTCATTGTCATCAATAAAAATCAATAAAAATATGATTTCTAATAATAATAATAATAATAATAATAATAATAATAATAATAATAATAATAATAATAATAATAATAATAATAATAATAATAATAATAATAATATCTCTTATATATAATTACCAAATCCTAATGAAAAACGATTAGTATTAGGTTCTACGAATATTGAATATAGAATTAAGTGATGTAGGGACCCACTTGTAATACTATCATTTCATAATGAACTGTGCACACGAATTAAAGAAATAATTAATTTTATATATTTCCTATATAAAAACACAATTACCCATACACCTAACCATATTTTAACCGATAGAAAAACAAATTACACCTAAAATTAATAAATTTTGCATTGAAAACCGAAAACGACACTTATTTTGTAACGCAAAAAAATTCTCTAGAACGACACTTACGATGAAACAGAGGGAGTATGATTTTTACCAATGACATTTTGCGTAATTAATCTAGATAATTAAGGGTGTAATAAAATATAGTTTGAGGAGAACTCTGATACATCAGCAAAATGGCATACCTATAAATATATTACACTTTAAATGTTTCTCTTTTATTTTGCTTCTCTTTTAATAATAAAGGGATGTGAAATATAATTTCACATTTCTATATGTTGTTATTGATTTCTTTCCCTCAAGTTATTTTTAACGTAAATTAAGTTCTAATAGAATACTAGTTTTAAATTTGATCTTGTTAAGTTTAAGATTTATTCCATCTTTTTTTAGTTTTGAATAATGTTTTTACAATTTATATGTAAGTGACTGGATTATCATTTTAATTTGGTATTTTCCCATCATTAAAATTATCAAGTGAGTAGATATTTTTCTTATTTGATTTTACTGTCGTTGTTAAAGCATTTTAACGAATTCATATAAAATCAACAAAAAAATTATTCTCCTATAAAACAAAAATCATTAATAAATAATAAATCCAATAAAAAACTGAACCAATAAGAACTCCAACAAAGAATTCAACAATTTAAGATAATAAAATCATGAAGATGGTGCTAGTGTATCTATTATATTTTCGACCAGTTAAATATCACAACTAATTTGAAAGGTAGACGATCTTCTCTATCAAGAATCTCTTTTTGCATATGTGGTATTTTATAAATTTTTGCTCCTCCAATTATCATGATCTATTTTATGCATGATTGAAGGGTCAAAAACATATAATTTACCTGTTTTTGTAAAGTACTCAGCAAATTATTCTTTCGGGGCACGAACAAGCTCTTCTATGGTTCTCGGACATGTCTGGTACTATAATGACTGGATAGCCCTAAAACATCCAAGATCTAAAATATTCAAATCTGGAGAATTTGGTGGCTGATACATTAAACGTATATCACAAAACCATTTTTGCCCGCAACTTTTTGAAACTCTTTATCATTACAGTCAACATGTGCATGTCCTCGCATTGTCTTGTTGGATGAAAATAGTCTTTCCCTGGTCTTCAAAATGGAGGGAGTATCATTTATTAGAATGTGTTGTAACTATTTTGGGATACCAACTTCCCTCTTGGATTCCTATAAAAAAAATTGAAGATAAATTCCCATTTTCAGTTTTCTAGATGAAAGGCTAGTGTATTTTCCTAAGAAATGAAATTGTTTTTTGCAAATAGCATTTGAAGTCAAATATAAAAGTGGGTTGGAGATGTTTTATTCAAAACCAAATTGTTAAGTTTTCTAGATGAAAGGCTAGTGTATTCTACTAAGAAATGAAAAATAAATTGGCAAATAGCATTTGAAGTCAAATATAAAGCTGGGTTGGAAATGTTTTATTCAAAACCAAATTGTCAGGTTCAGAAACAGCAGTATTTATGCTTTGAAAATTCAATTTACTTTGGAAGGAAACATAGTGTAATCTCTTACTGTAACACCAATCTTATGCTTATCTATGTGTTGTTGAAGTTGTCGTAGAGTTTATTTTATATGAATCAATATATTGTATTTTCAGTTGATCTCATTTTCAAAGAGATGATGCAAGACTTTCATGTATTTTTACCAGAAAAAACCATCAACAGACTCACATGTTATTATGTGTTAATTTCTTAATGGGACAGATAGAGACTAGATAGATTCAGTTTAAAGGTTAATAATATTTGTTTGCTTTTAAATGGGATGTTGCATACAAATGATCATCAAGTTATGGGAACCAATTGGTATGTCGGTGTTTTTACTAGTTTATAACCTATATTTTGAGTCTTTAATCGAGTCATATTATGTGTTTAGATTTTTTTAGAGCATTTAACTGCGTTTACATAATTTAGGTTCAGGAAGGAAAATTGATTTTCGGTTTTTGTAAAAACCCTAATTTTACGATTTTGGTGAAAATGTGATTTGATTTTTTGCAGAAAATGTGATTTTGCTATTTTGGCGGTAAAATTTTATTTTGTGGCTTTGATTGAAGATAACCCCGACTTTAAGGTTTTTCGGGAAAAATCGATTTTCTATTTCTGGCAGGAAAACTCAGTTTTTCTAGTTTTGGCAGAAAAACTTGATTTTACGGTTTGGCAAAAAAAATTCAGTTATACAATTTTGGCGAAAACTCAGTGTTATGATTTTGACGGAAATTTGATTTTAAGGTTTATAAATAACTCAGTTTTATAGTTTTAGTGAAAAACTCAATTTTATGATTTTCACAAAAAAAATTGATTTACAGTTTTTATGGGAAAATATAATTTTACAGTTTTGAAGGAAAAATAATATCTTACGGTTTAAAATATATGCTTAATAATAATTATTAATATCTATTAGTTATTTTATATTGTATTGATGGTATTTATGTCTTTTAGATTTTGAGATGCAAATGATGCATCCAAACTTTACATTTTTTGTATCTCATATATCTAAATTTTCTAAATGTTATATATTTTGCATTCATCTGCGGCATTTAGATGCTGATGCAATAGTGTTTAACGAAACAACATCTAAGAATTTTCATCTTGATGCAGCATCTGTCATCAAAAACGACCATGACCTTAGAACAAAAATATGGAATTCTTTATATATTATTTGAAAAGTGATTTTGACATGTGTAATCACTACAATCAATTTCACCTAAAAATGATGATATATCCATTAATAATGATGACATGGCTTGGAGTTAATTGTGACATGTGCATTTACATTTAATGTTAATATATATTTTTGGTAAGTTTATAGAATACGATAATAACTCATAAATTATCATTAACATAACAATAAATAATATAACAGTAGAAATGGAAATATAAAAATATTTACAAATTTTGAAATATTTTTCAAGTCTATTTTTTATAATTCTATAATTTTTATTAATAACTATTTTTGCAAAAATTAATGCAAGTTTTTATAAAAAATATAATTTTCTAATCCTAGTACAATTAGTTTTATTTATAACATCTATAAATTTTAGAAATATTATTCAATTTTATATTTTGATAATTATATACTTAACAAAATTAATTGTATAGAATCTGATTTAACATATTCTAACCAAAAAAAAATAGTTCCAAAATTTTAATTTTAAATAGATACATATATATATATTATTAAATATAAATTTAAATAAAAGTTATTTATTTTATCTTAATTTTTTATATAATTAACGTAAACTTAATAATGTAGTAAAATAATAATCTAAAAATTAACTAAATTTTATTTTTAAAAAATTGTATTTCTGCACGTAGTGTACGAAAACATTTAGTTATATGCAAAAAGAAAACTGAAGATACAGAAGTGTGCAAATGCGTCAGACATTTAACAACGGATGGAAGACTTCTGAAGATACGATTGAGCTCAAATTGTGACACAAAATAGATAATTGAATTATATTTATGCTGCCACCAGTTTGATCCAACATCTAGACCAAAAGTTATACGCTTTTTATTGAATTAAGGACTGCTCTATCTGCCGGTTCAATACAAGAGAAATGTTTTAAGTTTCCTTGTTTTCAGTTTGATTTTTCCTAACATTCGACCATGACGTGTTTTTGACCTATGCTATTTTGAGTCATTGCTTAGGCTAACCTTTATTTTAGATCAGACTTTTAAGTTTTGGAACTTTTGGGAGATGAAAGAATCTTTATGAACCCATGTTTTATCCCTTTTAATTTAACTAGGAAACCACCCCGCGCGTAAACGCGCGGGAGAAAATATGTTTTTTTTTAAATAATTTTTATATAATTTATATTTGTTAGTAATCATTTTGAATCATTTAATAAACTAATTATTTTGTACGAAAATCAATACTTAAAAAATAATCTTATATAATAGAAGAGTGAAAGTATAATTTGTGTTTGAAAATGTATAAATTTAAATGTTATGTGTTTAGTATAACAATATTAAGTAAACTATAATATTAAAGTTGCAGTCATTTTCTTTTATCTTTTTATATATGAGAAGACAAACTTTTAAAATTTGTTGAAATGATGGAACAGTTTAAACCTTTTAATTAAATAATATAATATGTTTTAAAACACTGTAATTAACATGCAAAGAACGCCATTTTTAAATCTATGACACTCAGTACCTCCATACAAACTGGGTTAGAAAAACAAAAAAAAAATAAACTTTATCAGAAGAAGAATAAGAGATTACAAAAAAATAGGTTGTAATCTTACAGCCAGATTGGTTTGGATATGGTAGTTTAGTTTCGTTGAAACTAAACCTATTAAATTATTTTTGCAGACACCACATTAAATTTTTAAAGATCGTTTAAAACTATATAATGAATCAAACATTATATTCCAGAGTACTAAGAATCATACCTATACTAGAAAAAAACACATAATATTTTTTTTTAAAATTGCATCTGTAAAACATTCTATTTATAGTAATCTGAAAAGGTACATTGATAGATTATCAAGAGTTGTGTTTTGTTTTAAAATGAATATTTTCAAGAGTTGCGAGGAAAAAAAAGTTCAACCAAATACATTTTCAGGACCATTAGATAGAACCATAATAATTACAACCACGAGACTGAAACTCTTCA
>CAKOAT010260709.1:3212-15695 GCA_932364175.1 Eruca vesicaria subsp. sativa | reverse complement strand
ATAAGAACTGAAATATATTAGTTTAAAAGTTGCATCTTTTTATTATAAATAGAATTGTGTCTTTTTATAAAATAATTCTATTATTTTAAAAATTCTATCTTTTCTTTATAAAAAAGTTTGTGTCTCATAAAAAATAGTTTAAAAGTATTTAAAAGAGGTTGTAAGAATTGTGTCTTCTCATAATAACAATTTTTGAAAGATTATATCTGTTCATTAAAATGAAATATATTAGTTTAAAAGTTGCATCTTTTCATTATAAAAACAATTGTGTCTCAGAAAAAATAATTTAAAAATATTTAAAATAGTTATAAGAGTTGTGTCTTCTCATAATAAAAATCTACTAATTATCACAATTTTGATTAATTTAAAAGTCTGTGAATGCCAAATAAAAAAAATTGAGACTCTTAATAAAAATTTCTATTAGTGTGAAAGGTTGAAAATACAAAATAAAATGAAAAGTTGTGTCTCTTTAAAGAAATAACTGAAAGATTGTGTCTCTTAATAAATAAAATGAGAGGTTGTCTCTTAATAAAAATCACAACTAATTCTAAAGGNATAAATAATTAACCTTCTCTTATTATTTTTATATTTAATTTTAAAACTGGTTTGCATTTAAATTTGGCATACAAACTTTATAAAGTAGTTCCATAATTTGTTTAACACGATACACCTTGGATTGTATATTCATTTCTATAGGTGTGTAGTATTTATCATCAGGAGTCATGCCTTTCCATTTTTCAAAAAAAAAAAAAAATTGATGTTAGTGTCTATGTGCTTTCATTACCATACATATGAATGTATATATTTTTATACTTATTACAAGGTACAATAAAACTTTAAGGCTGTTTCAATACACTTCTTTTTGAGCCATCGATCCATATTATGGATCATAGTCCATAGCACCTGACCATGAACAATATGATTACCACTCATGATGGCTCGGCCTTAACTCTAATGACTTGCATCCATAAGTATCAATGATATTATGTTCGTTCACTTTTGGTAACATTATGTTCGCACCCTTTCGGTGATGTTATATTCACTCCTTTTTGATGACGTTACATTCTCACCATTTTGGTGATGTTACATTCGTATTCTTTCGGTGACGTTCCATTTGCACCCTTTTGGTGACGTTACATTCACACTTTTTCGATCCTGAACCACTCGCACCCTTTTGGTGCCAAACCATTCGCACCCTTTCGGTGCCGTACCATTCGCACCCTTTCGGTGCCGAACCCTTCGCACCTTTTCGGTGCCGAACCGTTCGCACCCTTCCGGTGCCGAACCGTTCGCACCATTTCGGTGCCGAACCGTTCGCACCATTTCGGTGCCGAACCGTTCGCACCCTTTCGGTGCCGAACCGTTCGCACCCTTTCGGTGCCGAACCGTTCGCACCCTTTCGGTGCCGAACCGTTCGCACCCTTTCGGTGCCGAACCGTTCGCACCCTTTCGGTGCCGAACCGTTCTCACCCTTTCGGTGCCGAACCGTTCTCACCCTTTCGGTGCCGAACCGTTCGCACCCTTTCGGTGCCGAACGGTTCGCACCCTTTCGGTGCCGAACCGTTCGCACCCTTTCGGTGCCGAACCGTTCGCACCCTTTCGGTGCCGAACCGTTCGCACCCTTTCGGTCCCGAACTGTTCGCACCCTTTTGGTCCCGAACCGTTCGCACCTTCCAGTCCTGAACCGTTCGCACCTTCCGGTCCCGAACCGTTCGCACCATTTCGGTCCCGAACCGTTCGCACCATTTCGGTCCCAAACCGTTCGCAACCTTTCGGTCCCAAACCGTTCACACCCTTTCGGTCCCAAACCGTTCGCACCCTTTCGATCCCGATACGTTCGCACCCTTTCGGTCCCGACACGTTCACACCCTTTCAGTCCCGACACGTTTGCACCCTTTCGGTACCGACACGTTCGCACTCTTTCGGTCCCGATACATTCGCACCCTTTCGGTCCTGCCATGTTCGCACCATTTCGGTTCCGATACGTTCACACCCTTTCGGTCCTGCCATGTTCGCACCATTTCGGTTCCGATACGTTCGCACCTCTTCGGTCACGACACGTTCGTACCTTTTGGTTCATGACACATTTGTACCTCTTGGGTCACGACACATTCATACCTCTTAGGTCACGACACATACAAATATTATCTTCTAAAAAGTCAATATTAATATTTAAACTTATGAAAATGNTCACGACACATACAAATATTATCTTCTAAAAAGTCAATATTAATATTTAAACTTATGAAAATGTATGACAAATATGATTGTGGCTATTAAAATGAAATATATGCCTTTTCAATGAAGAGTTGTCAAATATTTGATGACATCATCAATCATATGAAAAAGTTTTTTTTGGTCCATTAGATCTTAAAATCAAGTTAACTATGACCATTGGATTGCATTTTTTTTTCCTATAAAAAATGCTGATGTCACTTTCAGTTTGCTATTATATATAGATTGACATGGAGTCCATTAATTATGTATTTTTCATTGTTTTGTGTTTCTGCTTCTATGTATGAGTAGTTTCACTGTTATATTTTAGAGTTTCAAGGGAAATGAAGATAGTGAATGTTTACGATTGATAAATTAAGGAATTTTTTTACAGTTTGTCAGCTGTATTGTTTTTAATGCTTGAACTTGATTGGTCATTTAGTTCAATGAGCTTAGTTTGAATTGAGATAGCAAAAATTGGTCTAGTTGCAACCGGATGATTGTGGCCGATCAGTAAGGACAGGGGACTGAGACACAACATATTTCATGTTCGACCCACCTGCCACAAACTAATCCTTGTGAGGAAAGTTTTCTTAACCAACAAAAGTTGATGTTAATGTGCTTTGTGAACCTATCAAACTTTGTTCTTAATGTGTGTTTAACCTCTTGAGTTCAGCGACAATTTAACCTCTTGAGTTCAGCGACAGTTAGTTCATTAGATTGTTAGACATAGTAACTGGAGACACAAAAGTAAGAAGATTATAAAATTGTGTTTCGAGTTCAAGAATGGTTCTTCACTAATTCTTTGACTAATCATCTACATTCATGACATGATTTCCTGCTAATTCCCTAATGTCTAGCGCTTTTCTTCCATAGCTTGCATCGTTTTAACTTCATAATCTTTGTGTCTTCTAACATGATCTGAAGTAAGAATTGAAATGTATATCTACTCTTTGTGAATTCGATCTCGCATTACTACGGCGTGTTTTACTATGCATTTGCATTAGTTGATCGGGTTAAAACCGGAGTGATCAACAATTTTCTTCTGGTCAGAGATCTCAGGTTGATCAAACTGAGAAAATGACAAAACCTTTAAACACGAAACTTCTTGTACAAGTATCTCACAAAAAGAAAAGGTTAACACAACTCAACTTTGTGACAAAAAAAACACACACACAACTCAACCTTGTTCTTATTATCATAATCCCACTCCACAACGCACAGACCGTTCCAGTTTCAGGAAAATAAAAACTCAGATGGGTTCAGCAATCATCTACCTCGCCTGAGGAAACATTCCCGAGTCAGCAGCCGTCATCGCCGGCTCTGTATAACTACTGGCGCCGGAACCTCCACTGACTCTTGCTCTGCTTACACTCTCTTTCAGTTCAGCAACGACCTGGCTCATGGTAGGTCTATTTTTAGAGCTACGAGACGCACAAGCCATTGCTACTTCAGTGATCTTCCAAGCCGAACCAGCATCAAACCTCTCTCCTAGCTTTGGATCCACAATGCCTCTGATATCTCCTGTGGACAGAAGCAACTCGACCCGGTCGGTTATGTGTATGTTCTCTGCTGTTGTTCTTGAACGTAAAATCACCGGTTGGCCCGTCACCACCTCCAAAAGAACCACACCAAAGCTGTAAACATCACTCTTCTCACTTAACTGTTGCATCGATTGGTACCTTCATTTGGCAAAACAATGTCTTAGAAACCGTAACAATCTAATATTAGACCATAACAGAAGACTCTGTTTACTTACTCAGGGTCAAGATAACCAATAGTTCCAGCAACTGCAGTTGTATCCTGGTTAGTACCGTCCAGTGCAACACTTCTGGATAACCCAAAGTCAGCAATCTTGGCCTGAAGCTTCTCGTTGATTAGTATATTAGCCGGCTTTACATCCCTTTGTACAATGGGAGGTTTGCAGCCATTGTGAAGATACTCAAGCCCTGAGTTTCAGAAAAGAAACACTCTAGACTAAGTTCATTTCGTTTTATTTTCCCTTTAACTATTTTGTACGAGTTTTGAAAATCATTTAAACCTTGTGCAGCATCTAATGATATTTGTAGCCTCTCTTCCCAGCTCAAGACATAAGGTTTTCTCCCCGGATTAAGAAAATAACCAAAGGTGAGTTTAGTTTCCTCTGCCTACAGTAGCAGAACACCAGTGACCAAAAAGTAAGTAGAATAGAGACTGACCTGACAAATATTCTCCTAAGGTTCCATTAGCCATGAACTCGTATATAAGCGCCATGTTCTTCCCTTCGTTGCAGTATCCAATAAGTGCGGTTAGGTTTTTGTGATGAACTCTCAGCAGAAGTTCAACCTGATGATAAACAAGTAGATTTGTATCCCAATTACTAATTAATAACTCCCTCATATTATAATGAATGAACCTTTTAAAGTATATAAAAGACTGACCTCTGCTCTGAACTCTTTGTACCCTTGAGCTGATGATTCAGACAGAATCTTGACAGCGACTTGCTCTTCATTTAGGACACCATGGTATACTTTTCCGAAACCTCCTTGTCCAAGTACCCTCTCAAAGTTGTTTGTAACTTTCACAACTTCTGAGTATTTGTAGTATCGTTTTGTAAAGATATGATGATAAGTACTCTTAGAAGGAAGCCTACAAATTTGAGAAAGATTAATGTAGGATAGTTAGTTTTTTGTTTTTTTTTACCGCTTGGGTGTCTCTTCTTGTACATCAAGAACAAAGCTATCGCTACTACAAGACTAAACACTCCCGCCACTGATCCTACTATTGGAATGATGTACACATTCTTTGTCTGCTCATTTGTATTTTGACATGAAGCAGACACACAGAGGTCCGGATTCCCGCCATATCTAAATGATTTAAATGCAGAGATTTTATGAAAACGTGAACCCAAGGCCAAAACATAAACATAATTGGTTAAACAGCTGCATTGTTTTCAAAACCCAAATATAGTCATGAACCAACCTTAGCACAAGCGACTTCTTATTTGATCTTTCCAGTAGTTTGGCCGGAAGAGCACCCACTAACTTGTTTCCTTCCAAGTTTCTGTAGACATACATGTTAATTCAATATAAATTTTCCAGTTATTATAACCATTATCTAAAACTACACGTAAATTTAATGTAATTCATGAACTAGCTACGCGCATGAGAAAAGTGAGGTCTTATTAATAGAGGGAATGTATATTTTCGAATACATTAAATTACTAGAACACAAGATATATATATAAAGAGTTTGAGGAGGGACGAATGCTTATTGATATTGACACACGCAAGCCTCTTAAGTTCACAAGATTGGCTACAAATTCAGAAGGCGATGCAGTCACAATTAAGATAACTTACGATCTTCTGTTCAAACATTGTACAACTTGTGGTTTCCTAACCCATGAGAAGGACCATTGTCCTTTGAAACCACAGCAAACTAATGTTTTTGACCGAGTTGTTGCACCTAAAGACGAGGAGCATACACTGGTAGGTCGCAGAGACATAAACATGAGGCTGAACTTCCCTGATAACACATCCACCTCTGCGGAGAATCATCAAAAGCGGCAAGCTTAGCTTAATAACAAATCAATCCCTCGTCCTTCTTGGCGCACTGATGAATTCCAATGCGCCTATTCTGGGAATTCTGGACCTTTTATTAGCCAAGACGCTGGTCTCCCACACCGTAATGGTTCAGAACATCAACATCCAGACAGGGTGATGCGGAGGCGCACTGAGAAACAACACAATAGGCAGGCCCAGAACCCCTACACTCGCCAGTATGACAGTCGTCGGAGGGAGAAGCCATTTGCTTCTTCTCGTTATAATGAGCGGAACAGGGTAGTGGAGGAGCAGACGGGAGCTGAGAAGGCTGAGAGAAGTCGTGGAAGGGAGGCCATAAGTCGGGGTAGGGTGGAGTGGCGTGAGAAGAATAGGAGTTTGGAGTCTTCGTCCTCTGCTCGGATGAAATCAGATTTTCGCCATGGGGATATTTCTGATCACCAAGAGGACCGTAGGTCTGAGATTCAGGAGAAGCTTGTCACTGCCGAGAATAATAGGAATCGATCTCCTCGCACAACTCGTAATGATGTTCCACGAAGAGAAAGCTTGGAAAGGACCACAAAAGCTAAAGCTTCTGCGGTTTTTACCGACGCTGGTTCTCCCCACAAGGTCAGTGGTAGGGATGAAGGGCATGAGAATTTTATACCAGTGGGGAACAGAGGATCACGGAATGGAGATAGGGGGAGTTTTGCTCGCTCAGGTCCTTATGACCATGATGAAGCGGTGGTAGATGGAGTATTGTCCAGTACTGAGCGGGGATATGCTGTTGGTACAAAATCGATTCATGTAAGTCCACAGAAGAAGAGGCTAGCCAGCAAAATCACGTCTCCAAATATGCAAGATAATGTGACGGTTCGTCCAAATAGTGTGGTGCGCTCTTTGGCATACTACACTGATTTTCCTGCGCCTGATGATGATGAAGCACGAGTAATTGAGGCCTTATCTGATATGGGTACTGCTTCACACGAGGGAGTGGAAAAAATGGATGAGGAGGATGATCTTTTTGATGAGGAACTCATGGATTTGAAGGTATCTAGTCCACAACATACCTCCAGCCAACCTGTAAAGGAAAAAATCTCAAAGAATTTGAAAGGAGGGAGGAATGGAAACAGGCGAACTCCTAGGAAGAAAGAGGTCCTTCGTCGGGGATCTCCACGATTGCGAGTCCTAAGTTCTGCTACTCAGAAGCCCAATGGGGAGAAGGCTAAACCAAAACATCTTAGCCATAATGCTAGAGAGGATCGGTCAAAGTCAAGCAAAGCAAGTGGTTCGGTGGGATCCAAAAACCCATCCCACTTTCACCCATGAAGACACTCAGTAGGAACTGTCGAGGGATTGGAACTGACCTCACAGTTCGACGCCTTACGGAGATGTGTCAGAAGCATCGCCCAGGACTAGTGTTCCTTTCTGAAACTAAGAACAGGAGGCTGCTGTTGCAAGACATTCATGCCGACTTAGGATATGACCGTTTGTTTACCGTTGAGCCACATGGACTCAGCGGTGGTTTAGCTTTATTTTTTATGGATGATTTTCAGGTTAAGATTTTATTTTTGAATAATAGGATGATTGACATTGAAGCAGTCATTGATGGAATAAAAGTCTATATGACATTTGTTTATGGGGATCCTGTAGTAGAAAGAAGAGATTTAGTTTGGGAACGTCTTACGCGTTTCTCAACAACAAGAAATGGACCATGGTTTATGATTGGTGATTTTAATGAAATTACTTGTCATGAAGAGAAGGAAGGAGGCAGACAACGCACAGATAGCTCTTTCTTGCCTTTTAAGCAGATGCTCAGTGATTGTGGTATGCTGGATTTCCCTTTCACAGGAAACATGCTTTCATGGGTAGGAAGGAGAGCAGGAAATGCTACCGTTAGATGTCGACTTGATAGGGCTGTGGGAAATGAGAATTGGCATGAGAAGTTTCCTCATTCGAAAGTGCAGTATCTGAGGCTTTGGGGTTCGGATCATCGTCCAATCTTGGCAGACGTTCTGAAGAAGAAGCCACGGAGATCGAAAAACTTCAAATTTGATAAGCGATGGCTTCAGAATGAGGAACTTCGAAAAATTATACTTGAAGGATGGAAATCACCAGATCTTCCACCGGATGCAAGTATTATGGAACATATTACGAGCTGTAGGCGAGCGCTATGTGATTGGAAAAGGCAACACAATCTGAATTCAGAGAAAAGTGTAGAGGAGTTAAAGGAAAAGGTGGATCGATTGTCCTCTAATGATGATGCCACTACAGAGGAGATAGTGGCGGCTTTAAAAGAATTGTCTGATGCCCTTAAGGCGGAGGAATTATTCTGGAAGCAGAAGTGTAGGGTGTTCTGGTTACGGGAGGGAGATCGAAACACAAAATTTTTTCATGCTTTAACGAAGCAGCGAAGAGCGAGGAACAGGATAACCCAACTTTTAGATGCAGAGGGGAACGTAGTGGAGGATGAGGAAGGTCGGGTAGCCATTGCTACCAGTTATTTTCGACAAATCTTTCAATCATCAAACCCTGAGGATATTGAGGACGCACTTTCAGAAGTAACCACTACAATTACACCTGCAGACAATGAGAGGCTCATAGCTCCAGTCACAGAATGGGAGGTCAAATTAGCCTTGTTTGCTATGCATCCTGAGAAAGCTCCTGGTCCTGACGGAATGACTGCTTTGTTCTATCAAAATTTTTGGGATATCGTTAAGGATGATTTAACTCGTATGGTTAATGAATTCTTATTTCAAGGCACTATTCCGACAGGGCTCACTGACACTAATATATGCCTTATCCCAAAAGTGGACAAGCCAAATCAGATGAGTCAATTGCGACCCATTAGTCTTTGTAATGTTTGTTACAAGATTATATCAAAGGTGTTATGCCAAAGACTGAAAAAGGTTCTTCCCGATAGGATTTCTGAAACCCAGTCAGCCTTTGTTGCTGGAAGACAGATATCAGACAACATAATGATTGCCCAGGAATTATTTCACGCCTTAAGAACAAAACCAAGTGGGCGCAGTAAGAGAATGGCTATCAAGACAGACATGAGTAAGACATATGATCGTATGGAATGGTCTTTCATTGAAGCCACCATGAGGAAGATGGGTTTCTCTGAAATCTGGATTACTTGGATTATGCGTTGCATAACGACAGTAAAGTATAAGGTACTCATGAATGGGCAGCCACGAGGAAATATTGTCCCGGAGAGAGGTCTCCGTCAGGGGGATCCTTTGTCCCCTTTCATCTTTATTCTATGCACGGAAGCGCTCGTTAGCCTTCTTAATCACGCAGAGAATCAGGAAAAGATAACGGGGATGCGCATCACGCATGCGTGTCCTTCGGTGTCCCACCTGCTATTTGCTGATGATAGCCTGTTTTTCTGTAGGGCGGAGCCCCGTGAATGTGAAGAAGTGATGAAAATGGTTACAAAATATGGAAAAGCCTCGGGACAGTGCATCAATTTTGACAAGTCTTCTTTACTCTTTGGTAAGAGGATCGGTTAAGAAGTAAGGCAGGAGATCAAAGACACACTTGGGATACATAATGACACGGGAATGGGAACCTACCTAGGGATACCAGAGGACATCAGTGGCTCGAAATGCAAGCTGTTTGCTTTCTTAAAAGACAAACTTCGGAACAGAGTGAATGGATGGACGGGTAGATGGTTGTCCAAAGGAGGAAAAGAAGTTATGATCAAGTCAATCTTGTTGGCTCTTCCAACATATGTTATGTCTTGTTTCTTGCTCCCATTGGAGATATGTACTAGTGCCATTGCACAGTTTTGGTGGAGCTCAAACCCACCAAAGAGAGGTCTACACTGGACAACATGGGATAAGATGTGTAAGCCCAAGGAGGAAGGCGGAATTGGATTCAGGATGATACATGAGTTTAACCTGGCATTACTAGGAAAGCAGCTATGGAGGTTGGCACAAAATCCGGATTCAATGGTTGCTCGTGTTATGAGAGGGAGATATTATAGACAAAGTTCGCCTTTGCGAAAGCACACTGTCAGTAGTCCTTCGTATGTGTGGACAAGCATCTCGGCTGCACGGGAGTTATTGCTATTGGGGATTAGACAAAAAATTCATTCAGGGTATGAAGTTAAGGTATGACAGGATCCGTGGATTCCCACAATCCCAGCAAGACCAGCGCATGCATCAGCTCCGGTGCTGAACCTAAATATGAGAGTGAGCGATCTTATCAATCAAGAAACATGGGACCTGGATCGGCTAGCACTATATGTTGACACTGATGATATACCTCTCATAAGGAGTATGGCAATCAGTTCAACCCATCGTAGAGATACATTCTGCTGGAGTTACACTAGGAGTGGGCAATACACAGTCAAGTCCGGCTATTGGGTAGCTCGTAATGTACTGATGATGGAGGAGGAGAATATGGTAGATGAACCTAGCTTTAAAAGGCTTCAAGCACAAGTTTGGAAAGTTAAGGCACCCCCGAAGATGTGTCATCTTATGTGGCAGATCATTTCAGGACAGGTGGCTGTTACGAGCGCTTTGAATCATAGACATATGAGATGCGATAACTTCTGCCCACGGTGCGGGGAACCGGATGAAACAATTGCACATGCAATTTTCCAATGCCCACCGGCTTTACAGGTATGGGCCTTATCATCTATACCTTCCAGCTCGGCTTTGTTTCCCTTGGAAAGCACCTATGCGAATATGGATTATCTATTATGGCGGAAGAAATCCATCTGTGGGACAGAACTAGACAAGGATCCTTATCTTTGGCTAATATGGTACATTTGGAAGGCTCGGAATGACAAGTTGTGCAGATGAATAGATAGAGACCCGTTGGAGTTGGCCCGGTATGCAGAGAGCGAGTGTCTTGCCTGGTTCCAAGCCAATGAGCAGGGGGTTGAGGTTACACAAGAGGATGGTAATACAGACCCGCAGGCCATAAGCCTATGTGATATTTGCATGATAGATGGTTCTTGGACCTCTGTAGATCAATTTTCCGGCTGTGGTTGGGACTGGAAGGATAGCATGGGTGACAGCCAGTTAATGGGGATGCGTAATGTGAGTAGAATGGAGTCGGCGTTGCATTCGGAGCTGGAAGCGCTGCGGTGGGCAATGGAGAACATGCTTCAACATTCGCCATGTCAGAGCTTTGGGACGGACTGCAAGGAATTATAGCAATGCTCAAGGATCCCCATGGATGGCCAAGCTTTTCAACGGAACTAGAGAGGATCTCGACGCTGAGGATTTGCTTCCCAGATTTTAAGATTTCTTATGTACCTCGATCCTTAAATGTTGTGTCCGATCACCTAGCTAAGACTGCCCGATCCTTTTATCGGGAACTGTGAGGGATAAAACTCACTTCCTAGTTTAGGTTAGGTTAGGATTGGGGAGAAGACAATCGTGGGCTGAATCCCTTAAGAACTTTAGAGAATGAATACGTTGTTTATATTGACTTTTGGTAATAAAAGAGTTTACAAAGGTGATCTTGATGATCTAATAAAAAGAGCAATGATTGATCAAAAGTGAATAAGAACAATGTGTATTAGAGTCTTGTTATCTTGAATGAGTCGAATCCCTTCCTCTGATCTCTTCTTTCCTTTATATAGCACTAGGTCACGTCCAACTTCTCCCGACGAAGCCTCCGTGATTATCTCCATGAGTTGCGGGATTCGCAACAGCTTCCGCTTGACTAAGTCTTGCACGTCTCTCCAGAGCTGTTTCTTGCTAACTGTTTTGAAAATGAGGTCCCGAGTCTTTTGTTCGTGACCTGTTTTCACCGATAGGTAACGGTTTCATGTGGTCCTCATTTGAGGGGAGGCTTCCTAATGGGCTCGTAAAGCTTCGCAAACGGCTCTTACTATTTGGCCCATTAATTCAGCTAACGGGCTAAATTCGGGCCCAACAGTTGCCCCCAGCTTTCGAGATAAGATCTCTTTTCTCGGAAGCTATGACGTAGCCGCCTAACCTCTTGTTCCTCTAGATAATGATTACACTCGAAGATTCGCGTGACCTTAATTCCACGGCCTGGATTTTGTTTGGTTTAATCAACGATGGGGATTAATACATTTTGAATAATTCCAATCCCGATTTTCGAGGCGAGACGTGATATAAAGCTGCGGTTTATTAACTGCGCTGTTTCTCCACCACCCCACGTCTCGATTTAATTCCCCAGGTAACTGTTCACTTTCTTCTTCAATTTACTGTCGTTATATTTATCCCGGTTAATATTTCTAGGAATTAGTAGTTCAAANTTTGCTTCTTTCTTTTTGCTTTCTTCCGTTTGCTATTATGGCGAAAGATAAGGAAGGTACCGGAGAAACTGAACTTCCTCCCTCCGGTGCTCAGCTTATGAAGGTTAAGCTGGAAGTCGGTGAGAAGATGAAAAAGGGTGAAGCGAGCAAGAAGGGTAGAGACTCGATCGCTTTACGAGTCTCCAAGAGAACGAAGAAATACGATGGTTCAGGTGGGAGCACCCCTTTCGGATCTCACGTGCCCTCTTTGCTGAGGAGTCAAGAGGTTGTTAATCTGATGGTTCAGGCCGTAGGCCAGAAAGATCTAGCCAGAGCCTGTAAACCCGACGATACTCCGGAGACTGCTCCGGAAGGATGGTTCTGTGTTCATGAGAAATACATCACTAAGTGTCATCTCAGGTTCCCGATCCCAGACCTCCTGCTGGATCTTCTCGACCATTACCAGCTAGCTCTCTCTCAGCTCTGTCCCTCGGTCATCCGAGTGATTAATGGTTTTATCACCAG
>CAKOAT010260598.1:7745-31615 GCA_932364175.1 Eruca vesicaria subsp. sativa | reverse complement strand
CGGCGAAGCCTCCATGATTATCTCCGTGAGTTGCGGGATTTGCAACAGCTTCCTCTTGACTGAGTCTTGCACGTTTCCCCGGAGCTGTTTCTCGTTAGCTGTTTTGTAAACGAGGTCCCGAGTCTTTTGTTCGTGACCTGTTTCTACCGATAGGTAACGATTTCATATGATCCTTGTTTGAGAGAAGGCTTTCTAATGGACTCGTAATGCCTCGTAAATGGTTTCAGCTATTCGGCCCATTAATTCAGCTAACGCGCTAAATTCGGACCCAACATACCACTGTTATATTTAAGGCTGTAACAGTTGAAACATTGCATTTTCTTTCGCTACAATGGAAAGAAATGTGTCCCCATCAAGCTAACCATATTGTTTAGCTAATGTCGTCGTCATTTAGTACCGTTGTCGTCGTGCATTTAGTACCGTAGGCGTTTTGAAATTTTGAAATATTGCCTCAAAAAGACTAACTAATTAATCTATTGGTAGACCAAACGTTCCCAATCGAAGTCAGAATGAGAGAGATGCCCAAGAGGGGATGTGGTGGTAAGTAAGAGTGTGTTGCATAAAGAAAATGTGGTAGGTAGGGAAACCCACGACATATTCGATTTCTAGAATACTAGCACCCTCTAGGTGGTAANCATAAAGAAAATGTGGTAGGTAGGGAAACCCACGACATATTCGATTTCTAGAATACTAGCACCCTCTAGGTGGTAAGTACTACCACCCTCTGTGGTATGTAAGATGTCACTACAAAAAAACCATTGAATTGTATCACTTAAATTGCATCACAAAAAATAAATGAGATAATATTAAATCACTTATTTAGAAATGATACAATATATATAATTTTTAAATCAGTTAGAACAATTGATGTTTTATTGATTAAATTAACATCAGTTCAATAAAATGATACAATTTATATGATTTTGCATCATTTTAACACAACTGATATTGTTATATAGATTTATATCAATTCAACAATTGATACATTTGTTTTTTTTGGTTAACATCACTTATTAAAATGATATATAATTTATATCAATAAAAAACTGAAAAGAAAAAAAAGAAATATATAAGCATATTTCTCATTAAAATCGTTCTATTAGATGTGATGTTATTTTATCTTAATTCACATCAATTAAAATATCGGATATAGTAAACTTAGTTTACATAGATAAAATAATTTAGCAAGTTATTAATATATATATATTTTTTTTAAATATAGTAAAATTATCTAATTGATCAGTTACAATCCCTACGAATAGGGAACCACTAGTACAATATATTTGTGGCTTCAATCTCAACAAACGCTACTCTCTTCTCTCAAAATCGCCATCTTCATCTTTTTTCTTTCAGTTTTGTAAAATTTCTTTATCAATGTAAAATATGTGTATTTCTTCTTTTTTATGAAGAAATTCAATAAGAAACATGATTTTTCTAATCAGTCGAATCTGATTGAAATTTTCCAAAGGTACTTTTCTTTTCTTTTTCTCTTGGTTCTCATTCTTGTAGAAGATTACAAGGTTCTTAAAAAAAATTATTTATGGCTTAAGTATTCTTTGTTGCTAGGGTCAAGAGCATCTCTACAGATATAGAAGGAGATGACGTTGATTCAAAATGGAAGAAGCATAGAAGTCTCAAGGGATATCAATTGATGGAGAATTCTACAATGAACAAGAAGAAATAAAGAAGCTGAAGGATCGCAATATATTAGCTAACTCATGGCAAATTTTGTATAACCATTACAATTATTTTCTCTTTTAATTCATCTTCGTGTTTCCTTTTAGGCATGTACGTACTTTTTTCTTGTTAGTTATATTTTCAATAGAAAAATAAAAAATGTTAAGAAAAAATGTTTTCTTCAATTTATATATTGCAAAAAGTTATTTATGTACAAATGATAATAATATTCATATTAATAATTATCAAATATATAATCACGAAATCATTTAAAATTTTGATACTAATTTAACATCAGTTATTAAATAAATGATATACATAATTCAAATCAGTTATTTTGATTGATGTCAATACTCACATCATTTATAAAAAACTGATGTAGTTGTTAAAATCATTTTTTGCAATTGATACATAATAATATCACTTATCATAATTGATGTAAATATTTAGTATTTTAACATCATTTATCAATAAACTGATGTAAATTATTTGTATCGCCACTTTCAGAATCACTTATTTAAGTGATGCAAAGTCTTTTTTACATCATTTTTTATTAATGCAAAAATTAAAAATAAATGATGCTAAACAACTCATTTTTTTGTAGTGTGTGTGGCTAAAAATTATGTGGTAGCTTGTTAGGTCAACAAAAATTACGTTATGATCGATTTATTACTAACAGTGTCACGTTTTGTTTTTTTTTTGTGTTTTTTTCTTTGACAACACGAACAATGTCACGTTAATTATTGCCTATTGGTGATGAATTTGTAGAGACTAGGTTTACATGGTAGACGTTACGAAGACGGGAGTGAGACTCGGCCGTGGCTAGACGGAGAAAGGGTGGTGCCTAGGGAGGAAGTGGCTCAGAGGCTGAGTGAAGTTACCAAGGGAGAGAAAGCGACGGAGCTGAAAAAGAATGCTTTGAAATAGAAGGAGGAGGCGGAAGCGGCTGTGGCTCGCGGTAGATCGTCTGATAGGAATCAAAACAGAAGTGCTCAAGAACTTTTATTGGAAAAGTCATCAATGTGCTTTGTTCGTAATTTATTTGTTGTTTGTTTCTGTCAATCCTTAATTGTGTTTGTATGTCCTTGTATGGATAAGGGAGACTAACTATCCGTCTTGAATAATTAATGTTAGTTCACGTATTGTGCTGTTTATGATTAAATTATCTTGTTTTGTTGCTAAATCAGGAATATAGTGTGTATATATAACGTGGTGTAATCTGTACCATGCAACGACGAAAAATGCTTAAAAACTAGTAATATACGGCACTAATTCCCGTTTAGCCAACATAAAAAGATCTCTAATAAGTAAAGAAACGTGAAACATATCACACAAGTTGTTACAACAACAACATTGTCTTCTTCAATCACAGAGTAAAATGTCTTCGTCTGTCCCATGTGATCCACCTGCGATAAAACAAAGAGAGNTGCAACGACGAAAAATGCTTAAAAACTAGTAATATACGGCACTAATTCCCGTTTAGCCAACATAAAAAGATCTCTAATAAGTAAAGAAACGTGAAACATATCACACAAGTTGTTACAACAACAACATTGTCTTCTTCAATCACAGAGTAAAATGTCTTCGTCTGTCCCATGTGATCCACCTGCGATAAAACAAAGAGAGCAAATATACATCAGATACCATCATGAGACAACACAAAACATCAAGCATTAAAAAGAAAAATGAGAATGTACCTTTCTCTTTGTAGTATCTCCCACTTGCTCTTCATGTTTAATGCTCCTGGAAACCACAGCAAATCTTAATAAAGACTCGACAGCAAAAGCATTAAGCATCAACATCAAACGCATAAGCATTAACCATCAATACAGAGACAGAAGCATACATACTCGGCAGAAGCATAAAGACTCGACAGAACCACAAAGACTCGACTGAAGCAAATTTTTTAAAGACTCAACAGGAACATAAACACAAGCAAATACTAAATTGCCAATATCTCATTAATAAGCTTATTTTTCAAAGCCATTTCAAATTCACTCAGTGCTCTATCTTGGTAATTAGGCTGTCAAGTAATTTCTGCTTATTAAACTTATCTTTCTCAGCATAATCCTTCTGCCGAATCTCCCAGATGTTCAGCAACTTGCTACCTTTTTCTTCCAAGCCTTTTTTGGTCACACAAATTTTTGCTTTTGCCTTTGTCGCTTTAACACTAACTGGCCGAGCCTCATCCTCTCCATGACTTCCTGCAACAGGGATGCTGACTGTGCCGAGTGGTCATCGAGCTTCCTTCTTTTTGAGTGAACTTTATCTGTAGTTGTAGAGGCTCCACAACATTTCTGATCATGGCGAAGCTCCAACCATACATACTCCATTGTGAACCTCGCCTTGTAATCATTGTAGAAAATCTCGTGAGCCATCTTAAAAAAAAAAATAAGAAACTGATCTTCTATAAATGATAGTCCGTCATGTTCTGTTAGTATTATGCGCATAAATTAAGAAACATTTTATTTTTTATATTGTCTAAAAAAAAATATCATTAATGATTTACCTAACCACAAATCAACCAATAACAAAATAGATGATAAAATACTATTGGTCATTCAACATTAAATATTATAAATTTTACATAGAACATTAAAAAACGTCATCTATTTTGAAACAAAAAAATTATGTTAAAATGTCAAGTATTAAGAAACATCATCTATTTTGAAAATGCAAAGTCCGCTAAACACTAAAGCTACTAACCATTCCAACAATCAAATAAAGTAATAACAACAAAAAGAAGTAATACATTTACAGCTTCGCAAACTCAAACCATATTGGCCAAGAAATTCTTGTGACTCTTTGGTACTACCTCCACCAGAATCTCTCAGGGGACAATATTTCAAGAGATTTAAAACAATGTTAGGTTCATCAACACCAAGCATACGAAAAATATTAGGTTTGTTGGTTTCTGGCATAGATTTTTTTCGCCGGAAAGAGTTGTTAACGGAGAAGAGATTTGAAAATCCGAAACTTCACCGGCCTCAGCCACTTCGCTGGAGAAGAGAGTGGTGAAGATCCCTGATTAGGTCTGAAGTTCTTCTGCCTTTTTCTTCTTTGTTGTTTTCTTCCCATCTTCGTTTAATTTCAAATCAAAAGAGGAAGAGAGAGATTGATCAAATCGAAATAGGAAGAGAAAAAGCGAAGAACTCATCTGATTTTTAATGTTTCTGATCAAAATTTTTTGACAAGTGAAAGTGGTGATACAAACGAAGAAGAAAAAACAAAGCACAAGACAAAAGTGATGTGAAGAGACGAAATGTTTTGATTAGTTTTCACAGTTTTTTCATTTATTGACATGGCAGTCTCGCATGCATTTTAAAATCTGATGTGTCATGTTCCGGAGAAACCCTTGTGCTTTTATTGTGTTGATTTTCAGAACATTTATATCATGTTGTTTATGGTTATGAATTATGAGTTTTACACCGAAAAAGAATTATAAGTTATGACAGGAGTATATGACATTAAAAATTATGATATTCTTAAGAATATGTTATTATAGGACAAAAAGACAAAATCACCTCTCATCTATTTGTGGAAGATTTGAAGAGAGAGAAACACTACACTTCAACATAATTCTCTATATCTACTGCTGGGAAGCAGGTCAAAAACCGCCCTGCCCGACTCGCCCCGCAGCGAGTTGAATCATTTTTTCGATTCAAAAATTTGACCCACATGACCCGCAAAAAGAATATATATTTTATCCGCACCCACCCGCTTACTTTTGCGGGTAACCCGCGAGATCCACAGGTAATTAGTAAATAATAAGAATAGTTATTTTATTTTTTTGTAAAAAATAATAGAACAAATATATTTTAATTAAAATTTTCAATTTTTTGAGAATTTTAATTATTTTTAACGAAACTTAGGTTTTTTACGCATGCTATAGTAAATTATTGCCTAGGAACTTGTTACCATTTTTTTGTCAACTGCTCGTTAACATTTTTGTTTATCGGGAGATGCTCTTATCTTTTATCAGGCAAATCAGTTAAATAATAAGTTACTTCCAAAAATGATACCGTGAGAATGTAATAAAACACAAATTAACCATGAAACTTAACGTTCTGGACCTAAATGTGGTCTTTTTTTAATCACAACTAGATTTTGACCCGCGCTTGAAAGCGCGGGAATTTTTTATGATTAAAAAATTATATAATTGAGTTTTGTCTTAGTTTAAAGAATATTTTGATATAAATGAGTTCACCTAAATTTGTGGTGGTGATTATTTTTCATTAGTTTTTAGTTTCAGTTTTTATATTTAGATTTTGGTTTTTGGTTTTTGGTTTTTAGTTTTTAAGTTTCTACTTTTGATTTTCAGTTTTTGGTTTGGGTTTTTAATTTTTAAACCTGCTGAGTTAGTTTGAACTAATATTACCAACAAAAAAATCTCAAATAATCGAACATCTAATTCAAAACTGAAAAGATGACAACAAATTTTTTTAAAAAAAATTTGAAATAGTTTATTTTGTAAATAAACAAAGTAAAAAAATATAACATGTGTTTTCAGCTTTTGGTTTTGGATTTTAGTTTTTAGATTTGGTTTTTTGTTTTGCTTTACATTCTTTAATCAGTAAATTATTTAAGAAAAATAAAACAATAAATTATTAAAAAGTTACCATTGAAATTTATCAAAACAAAGTGATTGTTATTTAAAATAAAAAATATATATTAACATGTTTTAAAGTACATGACTTAAATAAATGATTAATAATAGATAATTTTGTTTTGTTAAAAATATTAAATACCTTTTGGGTCTGAAAATAATAATTGATTTTTTGATCTTTTTAAGGTGAAAAGTTTATTCAATGTTTTTAGAGTTTTTTTCTTAATACTAATAAGCCCAAAAACCAAACTATAATTTGTTCAAAAAATAAAAATAAGCCCAACACTATATTTCATAAATAACCAGTGGTTTAATTTAAGTATACTTAGTAGATTTCCATATTCCATATTTCATATTTTGATGATATATATTCTTTTAGAACATTCCATATTTGTAGGAGAAAATATGTATTTTGGTATACACATAGATACCTGCCATATTTTGAAGGTGGTTTACATTAAGGTCATCTCTTTACATTATTTGTGTTGGTTTAATTTAAGTAATACAGTTCAATCAATTATATGACTTATATTATTTTTAACATTCTATAATGAGTCCAAATTTAAATGACAACTTGTATCAGTAGATAAAAAGAATGACTCTATTTTAATAGAGTAGATGTCATATATTAAAATAGTTCAAAAAAAAGTCATATATTAAAAAAAAATGTCGTTCGAATCTTATATATTAAAACAGAAGTCATGACTTGATTTCATGTGTGATTTTTTAAAAAAATGGACTATTACTAGGAAGTCATGTTACATTAGTCTCTTATAATCTTATCATTACTTGTTTAACAATTTGGTTTTGGTAAATTATCCCACATTTTCTAACTTAGTCACGCAAAATATGTCAATACATATAAATTTAGGAATATTCTATTATTTATAAGGAAATATGTCAATAATAGCTAAATGCATCCACAATATATTAAAAAAAATCACAAATTCGTAATATGGAATATTTATATACCCTAACAAAATTTACAAGCTATATATACTACATAAATTTATTTCGATGTAAATTTTTAAAATTTTATTGTTTTAAAAAAGAAATTGTTTTAAAATTATTTTTACTAAAATTCTTTATAATATTAATTTATGAAGCTATAAGTTTAGTTTTTAGCAAAAAATTCTTCAAAGTTTATATTATCTTTACAAATTAAAGTATACTAATATTTAATCAAGTTCTATTTATATTACTTTATGTAAAAATGAAATATTAATCTAACAAACAATAAAATATAGAAGAAGAAACAAACACCTATTTAAAAAACATGTATAATATAGAAAATTTGAAACAATCTATTTGATTAAAACACGTATTATATAATATTATTATGTTAGAAAAACATTTACTATATAATATATACAATTTACAAGTGAAAAAAAATGTTTATATAACTAACTATAAACGAAAACAAACACCCGCGCGGTTGCGCGGATCAAAATCTAGTATTCCTTAAAGCCATATGGAACACCATAGCTAACGTGTAAACTTAACGTTTTTGACCTAAATGTGGTCTTTTTATTAATCACAATGTCATATATTAAAAAAATGTCTTTCGAATATTCCATAAAACCACATGGAACAACATAGCTAATAACGTCGTGTACTTGTATCTCTGGCCGACTTCTTCTTAGTTTTGGGACTTTTGGCTTATATAAAAAAATATTTCTTTTGACTTTTGAAAATGTAAATAACCCAGAAACAAACTAACAGAAAGTTAAAGCATGATTATCCTCAGTTTCTTACGATGAGATTAGAAGAATATAAAAAACTATTTCTTAAAATATACTTAATTAGAGTTAAAAGTTAAGAAACAATTTATTATATTCTCTTAAAAACCTTGCCCTAAGAAACAGTAGATAATCATGTTCTTAGATATCTACGTCACCTTTAATGAGCTTCATCCCCTTTTCAGTTTCGTAAATTTAAAATCATTATTAACTCTGGCTTAGCCATTGATTTTAAGAAAAAAATAATTAAAAACTTGTGAACTCTATTCAACTTTAAGAGTTGCTTTCTTTTGTTCTTCTGTAAAAATTGCTTCCTCACCAACATATAGCGGTCTGCAGTTAGTTTATTTTTAATTAATTTTCGTTTTTTTAATCAGTAAAAAAAAATCAAAAATCCACCTATGAAAATGTGCATGACTTAATCATGCTCTTGCTATTTTCGTTTTTGTCTTGTATATAAGTGCATCTCACTTGTTTCTTCCAATATACCACATAGTTGCTTAACAAAAGACAGAGCACATAAACTAAAAAAACAGAGAAAACCATTTTATAAGGATGGGACTAGAATCTTCTCCTTTACNGACCACACCTCGAGCTGGTCGGACAACGAGAGATCAAAAACATCATAAAACATTACGAGGAAGTGACGAAACAGCCCGTGACGTGTCTCATCAGCAACCCTTTCGTCTCTTGGGTTTGTGACGTTGCGGAAGATCTTCAAATCCCTTGTGCTGTTCTCTGGGTCCAGTCTTGCGCTTGCTTAGCCACTTATTACTATTATCACCACAAGCTTGTTGACTTCCCGACCAAAAAAGATCCCGAGGTTGATGTCCAAATCTCTGGCATGCCTCTCTTGAAACACGACGAGATCCCTTCTTTCCTTCATCCTTCAACATCTTATCCCGCTTTACGAGAAGTGATCACTGATCAGATCAAACGTCTTCACAAGCCATTCGCTGTTCTCGTCGACTCTTTCTACTCCTTGGAGAAAGATATCATCGACCACATGTCTAGTCTCTCTCTCCCCGGCGCTATCAAACCGCTCGGGCCGCTTTACAAAATGGCCAAAACTTTAATATGTGATGACATTAAAGGAGATATGTCCGAGACAACGGACCATTGCATGGAGTGGCTAGACTCTCAGCCTGTTTCCTCCGTTGTTTACATCTCATTCGGAACCGTCGCTTACGTAAAACAAGAACAGATCACCGAGATTGCGTTCGGTGTGCTAAACGCTGACGTTACGTTCTTGTGGGTTATTAGACAACAAGAGTTAGGTATAAACAAAGATCGTCATGTTTTGCCTGAAGAAGTCAAGAACAAAGGAAAGATCGTGGAGTGGTGTCAGCAAGAGAAAGTCTTAGCTCATCCTTCTGTGGTTTGTTTTGTTACTCATTGTGGATGGAACTCGACGATGGAAGCTTTGTCTAGTGGAGTCCCAACGGTTTGTTTGCCTCAGTGGGGAGATCAAGTCACCGACGCGGTTTACATGATAGACGTTACGAAGACGGGAGTGAGACTCGGACGTGGAGAGACGGAGGAGAGGGTGGTGCCTAGGGAGGAAGTGGCTGAGAGGCTGAGAGAAGTTATCAAGGGAGAGAAAGCGATGGAGCTGAAAAAGAATGCTTTGAAATGGAAGGAGGAGGCGGAAGCGGCGGTGGCTCGCGGTGGATCGTCGGATAGGAATCTTGAGGAGTTTGTGGAAAAATTGGGTGGGAAACCTGTGGCTAAACAAAATGGAAGTCATAATCAAAACGGAAGTGCTAAAGAACTTTTATTGGAAAAGTCATAAATGTGCTTTGTTCTTTATTTCTGTCAATCCTTAATTGTGTTTGTATGTATGCTCCTCGTCGTTCTTTGTGTTTTGTAATCTTGTATGGGTAAGGGAGACTAACTAGCCGTCTTGAATAATGTTACTTCACGTATTATGCTGTATTATGATTATAATTATCTTGTTTTGTTGCTAAATCAGGAATATAGTCTGTATATATATATAACGTGGTGTAATCTGTACCATGCAAAAGCAAAAATGCTAAAACTTAGTAATATACTGCACTAAGAGCAGGTTTATCGCCAAAAGGCGTAATTTTTTTTTGTTTTTTTTTGTTTTTTTTTGTTTTTCTGATTTAAAAAAAAAATAAAAAATAAAAAATTTAAAATGCAACCAATCGCGGGCCGTCATGTGTCTTGGGACCCGTGGAATAACTCAAACACTCATAAAAAATCGACGCTTATTTTGACATCAGGGGTATCGACTTTTGTATTTTTATGGGCCCCCCCTTACCTTTTTCCCCTAAGCGCTGCAATCCCCCTCCTGGATAAACCTGCTCTAATACCCGTTTAGCCGACGTAAAAAGATCATCTAGTAACTTACATGAGAGTTTATGGTGGTGTTAAGAAAAAAGAGAGTTTATGGTGGTGTTAAGAAAAAAGAGAATTTATGGTAATAATGATATTATTATTATATAGTATCATGTTAATCAATAATCCGATTGGAGATTACAAACATTGATAAAGCGAAAATAAAAATCAAATATGGTTTTGCTTGTATATTTATATTAATTAATTACCTCCGCAATTCACAACTTTGAACCTCAGGACCTCAGATAAACATAATTAGCAGTATGTCTCATCAACGTCTCGAATCTTTGGAAATTAACAACACAGACTGGCAGAAACACGTGTTGGTTAGAGCACCTTCATCAAAAGTTCAGATGGGAATTCATACGTTTTTCAAAAAAAAAATATTAAAATAAGGAATAGTGATGAACCCGTCTCTTACAGGTTCTCTGCAATGAACCCGATTCATCACTGTAACGCGGACCCCACGACAGATACGCGATTTTTTAAAAAATACAAAAAAATAATAATAATAATAATAATAATAATAATAATAATAATAATAATAATAATAATAATAAATTGTATCTGCATGGGATTACAGTGTATTTGTTCTGATTTTTAAACTGTATATAGCTCGTGAGTCATTCTAGTTACTAGCTGCATAACCCCCGCGCAAGCGCGGGGCCGGGATCTGTGTTTTTTTTGGTTGTTGGTTTAGTGGGTTATTCTAATAATACCAAATAATGATGAAATGAAAAGAATGTAGCAAGAGTGCAAAGTGAAAATATTATATATATATATAATGTGTTAAATGTTATTTATATGCGAAATAAGGTTTATAGGAATAACTAAATTATAATATAGTTTTTAGTGTATAAAAATATATGTCTATATTGTTTTTTTTAATGTTGGAAATAGCTTTTATATCGGATGTCAAAACTTGATATAAATATTTATTTATAATATTTATATTTGTACTAAACGATTTATCAATTTGAAAATAACTTTAATTTAAGCTAATATTTGTTGTTTGGGTTTCAATAGATAGGTTTGGATATGTTTTTTTGTAAGTTTGGATTTTGTTCACGAATAATGTGGTATTTTTCTTTACGGCGTCATCGACTGTGGAAATCCATCCGCCGAAGTCTGATAAAAATGAAATTATAGTAACTATTAAAAATTGAAGAGAAATTACATAGTTATTTTATAAATAACAAAACTATTTATTTTATTTTATTTCACATACATAATATTTTGAAAATATATATTAGGAAATCTGTTCTAACAGTAAATATGTATATTAGGACATGATAGTGCCGCGCGTGACTCGTTTTTTTTCTTTTTTTTTTTTGGATATTCGTTTTTTGATCCATTTTAAATTGTTTTTGGGTTTGAGTTCGTCAAACTTTAAGATTTTTCCACTATTTTGGGCTTTAAACAATAAGTCTAGAGGAAAAAAACATAAAAACATTAAAACTAAAAAGCCCATATGATAATAATCCAAACGAAAAAAACTAAAATACATAACATCTGCATGGTTTGAACCCACACACTTGGAGACTTAATTAAATGTCTTATACCACTTTGCTAAAGTGTACTTATTGTTCATAGTCATTTTAAAAAAAACTATAAGCTTTTAAAATTTAAATACGCGGGGCCCATTTGGCTGATGATGTGGATAGCCTTAGGAGCTTCAAAAGTGAATCATTATTATATAGATTTATTTTATCAGTTGTAGCTAGATTGTTGAAAGTTAGATTGTTAACCAATTAATCACTTTCTCATTGACCAAAAAAAAGAGTAAACACTTTCTTTTAAAAACCCAATATCTATCGACCTGTGTACCACTGTTATATTTAAGGCTGTAACAGTTGAAACATTGCATTTCCTTTCGCTACAATGGAAAGAAATGTGTCCCCATCAAGCTAACCATATTGTTTAGCTAATGTCGTCGTGCATTTAGTACCGTAGGCGTTTTGATATTTTGAAGTATTGCCTCAAAAAGACTAACTAATTAATCTATTGGTAGACCAAACGTTCCCAATCGAAGTCAGAATGAGAGAGATGCCCAAGAGGGGATGTGGTGGTAAGTAAGAGTGTGTTGCATAAAGAAAATGTGGTAGGTAGGGAAACCCACGACATATTCGATTTCTAGAATACTAGCACCCTCTAGGTGGTAAGTACTACCANCATAAAGAAAATGTGGTAGGTAGGGAAACCCACGACATATTCGATTTCTAGAATACTAGCACCCTCTAGGTGGTAAGTACTACCACCCTCTGTGGTATGTAAGATGTCACTACAAAAAAACCATTGAATTGTATCACTTAAATTGCATCACAAAAAATAAATGAGATAATATTAAATCACTTATTTAGAAATGATACAAATATATATAATTTTTAAATCAGTTAGAACAATTGATGTTTTATTGATTAAATTAACATCAGTTCAATAAAATGATACAATTTATATGATTTTGCATCATTTTAACACAACTGATATTGTTATATAGATTTATATCAATTCAACAATTGATACATTTGTTTTTTTTGGTTAACATCACTTATTAAAATGATATACAATTTATATCAATAAAAAACTGAAAAGAAAAAAAGAAATATATAAGTATATCTATTATATTAAAAGAGAAGTCATGACTCACTTCATGTGTGATTTTTAAGTTTAGACCATCTTTAGAAATTTTATATAACATAACATCATTATAATATCTTTAATTTTAATTTGAAATACAAATAAATAATTTTAAGAAAAGTCTAACAAAATCTTTAAAAAATCTTATAGAATCTTTTCAAGATATAGTTTCAAACATTATTTGATTAAAAATTTAATTATCATAGAATATAATTTATTTAATTCATTTTTAACAAAAATATACTTTTAACAATATCCCAAAATTTTGTTTATGTATTATGTAGGTCCAATTTAATTTATTTTTATATATTTAAAATTTAGAAATAAAACAAAATATATAAATTAGTAATGTTACATAATAATGTTTTTAAAAATTGTTACAAAAATACAAATTTATAAATTTTAAATTAATAATATTATAAGCTACATAAATATTATTATAAAATTGGATAGTATATACAATCAAATTATATTTATTTATTGATAAATTTTACTCCCTCCATTACTTAATATATGATGTTTTGGATCATAGCACAAAAATTAAGAAACTTACATTCTTTTACTAAAGTATTTTTAAAGATATAATTTTATAATCATTCAACAAATTATTAAAAATAGTAAAATTTTATCGGTTGAACAGTTTCCAATAAAGTTAAAGATAACTTAAAAACCTCAAAATATACCTTAAAATCTCAAAACATCTTATATTTTGAAATAAAATAAATGTTATAAAACATCATCTATTTAAAATGGAGTGAGTATTATATAATTTCAAATATTTTCATATTAAAATACCCGCACAACCGTGGGAGCTATGGTGCTGGTCGTGACAGCATAGCCGATGCTTTGATAGAGAAAAAATAGTGGTTCTAGAGATGTTTCAGCATTATGAAGCTAAAGCTCCTAATTCTTCAGTGGAAACTAGCCATGCTCAAGGGGTAAAAAATTCTGCAGGATTTGATGAAGATTTTTTTTGAAACTTACGACCTTGATTCTATGATTGATATACATGAAGAAAATGAAGAAAAATCTGCTGGCCAGTCAGATTTGGAGAATTATTTGGATGATCTATGTGTTCCTAGATCAGATCCAAATTTTGATGTATTAAACTGGTGGAAGAGGGCAGGATCAAAGTACAAGATATTTTCTGTAATGGCTAGAGATCTATTAGCTATACCGGTCTCAACTGTTGCTTCTGAGTCAGCCTTTAGCACAGGTGGTCGTGTCATTGATCCATTTCGGAGTTCTCTCTCTCCAAGGATGGTTGAAGCTCTAATATGTACTCATGATTGGATTCGCAAGGACAATGAACAAAGTTGGTTAGAAGATCAGTATGAACAACTTGAAATCATTGAAATGGTATACACTTATCTTTACGTTTTATGCCGTTTAAGTTCGTCTTCTATACTATTACTGAACTAACGATTTTTATTTTTCAGAGTTTGCAACTTCAAATGCTTATGGAAATTTGGTCCAAGGAGTTAGTTTAACTGTAGAGGAAGAATAAAAGGTTAGAGTACAACTTGTATTGTCTTGTATTATCATGTTAGTTTGGTTTTGCATTCAAGTACTTTTTCTTTTGCAGGCAGGAACACAACTTTTTTTTTTGTTTTGCAGGAACATAACTTGAACCAAAAAGTAGATAAAAATATTTTTGGAGTATCAAAATAAAATGGAAAAACAATGAGTTTCATGTGGTCTTTCAATATTCTGAACACTTATTTTATCTTTGTTTACTTCTTTGCTTTTTAGATGTTATAATTTAGGATTTATGTATTAATTGTATATTCACTTTGATTACTTGCAAGTAATGAAAAGAAAAACATTTGATTTTGCAAATAAAAAGACAAATTTAATAACTTACAAATATCAAAGAATTTTGCAAGTACTTGATAAAAGAAGTATTTGTTTCAAACAAGTCAAATACAAATATTAAATGGAATTACTTGGATAAATCAAGACAAGTAACAAATAACCGAAAATTGGCAACTACTTGTCCTACATTTTATATAGTAAAGCAGTCTGAAACAAAAGCAAAACTCATTTATATATTCACGGTTTGTAAGGACAGAGTAATTGGAACTACTTGAACAAAATTAAGTTGAAACTAGAATTTGACCCGCACATTCGTGCGGGTACATTTTTCATTTTATAAAAATATAATTAACTATATGATTTACATTTTAGTTTTATATTTTGTATGAATATTTAATCTTATTATATTAAGCTTCTTATTCAACATAATTAATATATATGATTTTTTGTACGCGTTAAACTTTGTTATTAATTATTATTGCATATTAATATATTTTTGTGTTCAGTACAAAAGTTCGTAGTTTAAAATAGATAAATAGAAAATCACGTACAAAATATACTTTTCTAATTTTGATAGTTTGCATACAATACATTTTTTATATTTTATTTAGTTATACATTAGAATGATATTTTGTTTAGAATAATTTATGCTTTCACATTTTATTTTAAAATATACTTAAAATCTATCATTTTGGTATATTGTATGATTTTATAATTAAATACATTATTCTATTTAAGCAGTCTAGTCTTATTATTTTAATAAATTTTATGTATAACAGAATTTAGAGTATTATTTTAGTAATTTTATCGATATATGATGTTATTCTAATGTTATAGGATTAAGTTATTACTAAGTTTTCTGACTTTTTAATTAATGAATTAAGATTTCAAAATATTTTATTCAGTGGTCACATGCTTCATTCTATTTAAAATGGAGTGAGTATTATATAATTTCAAATATTTTCATATTAAAATACCCGCACGGTTGTGCGGGTCGAGATCTAGTCTTATATATTATAACAGAAGTCACCATTTCACTTTATGTGTGATTTTTTAGTTTGTACCATCTTTATAAATTTTACATATGTTAATTATGATATCTTTTCATATCTTATTTTTATTGGAAATGTAAATAAATATTTGGAAACAGATTCTAACACAATCTTTTTGCAATATTTTAAAATCTATTAGAAATATATTTCGAAAATCAGTTATTTCAAATTTTAATTATCACCAAATAGAAATATATCATAAAAATAAATTAAAATGATATATTATTATATGTTAAAATAATATATTATGTTGTCAAAAAGGGGTAACATACTATGTATTACATGTATACAAATTAATATATCTTAAATTTATATATACAACAATATATCATCTAAAATTAATATACATAAACAAATAACCATTTGGTTGACAAAACAAAATAAAAATTATTAAATATTTAAATATGTGATTAATATTAAAATATATATACCCATTATAATGTAAACAAATATATAAATGAAATTAAAACCCGCTCGGTTGAGCGGGTCAAAATCTAGTTTCTCATTAAAATCGTTCTATTAGATGTGATGTTATTTTAACTTAATTCACATCAATTAAAATATCGGATATAGTAAACTTAGTTTACATAGATAAAATAATTTAGCAAGTTATTAATATATATATATATATATATTTTAAATATAGTAAAATTATCTAATTGATCAGTTACAATCCCTACGAATAGGGAACCACTACTACAATATATTTGTGGCTTCAATCTCAACAAACGCTACTCTCTTCTCTCAAAATCGCCATCTTCATCTTTTTTCTTTCAGTTTTGTAAAATTTCTTTATCAATGTAAAATATGTGTATTTCTTCTTTTTCTATGAAGAAATTCAGTAGGAAACGGGATTTTTCTAATCAGTCGAATCTGATTAAAATTTTCCAAAGGTACTTTTCTTTTCTTTTTCTCTTGGTTCTCATTCTTGTAGAAGATTACAAGGTTCTTAAAAAAAATTATTTATGGCTTAAGTATTCTTTGTTGCTAGGGTCAAGAGCATCTACAGATATAGAAGGAGATGACGTTGATTCAAAATGGAAGAAGCATAGAAGTCTCAAGGGATATCAATTGATGGAGAATTCTACAACGAACAAGAAGAAATAAAGAAGCTGAAGGATCGCAATATATTAGCTAACTCATGGCAAATTTTGTATAACCATTACAATTATTTTCTCTTTTAATTCATCTTCGTGTTTCCTTTTAGGCATGTACATACTTTTTTCTTGTTAGTTATATTTTCAATAGAAAAATAAAAAATGTTAAGAAAAAATATTTTCTTCAATTTATATATTGCAAAAAGTTATTTATGTACAAATGATAATAATATTCATATTAATAATTATCAAATATATAATCACGAAATCATTTAAAATTTTGATACTAATTTAACATCAATTATTAAATAAATGATATACATAATTCGAATCAGTTATTTTGATTGATGTCAATACTCACATCATTTATAAAAAACTGATGTAGTTGTTAAAATCATTTTTTGCAATTGATACATAATAATATCACTTATCATAATTGATGTAAATATTTAGTATTTTAACATCATTTATCAATAAACTGATGTAAATTATTTGTATCGCCACTTTCAGAATCACTTATTTAAGTGATGCAAAGTCTTTTTTACATCATTTTTTATTAATGCAAAAATTAAAAATAAATGATGCTAAACAACTCATTTTTTTGTAGTGTGTGTGGCTAAAAATTATGTGGTAGCTTGTTAGGTCAACAAAAATTACGTTATGATCGATTTATTACTAACAGTGTCACGTTTTGTTTTTTTTTTGTGTTTTTTTCTTTGACAACACGAACAATGTCACGTTAATTATTGCCTATTGGTGATGAATTTGTAGAGACTAGGTTTACATGGTAGACGTTACGAAGACGGGAGTGAGACTCGGCCGTGGGTAGACGGAGAAAGGGTGGTGCCTAGGGAAGAAGTGGCTCAGAGGCTGAGTGAAGTTACCAAGGGAGAGAAAGCGACGGAGCTGAAAAAGAATGCTTTGAAATAGAAGGAGGAGGCGGAAGCGGCTGTGGCTCGCGGTAGATCGTCAGATAGGAATCTTGAGGAGTTTGTGGAAAAGTTGGGTGCGAAACCTGTGGCTAAACAAAATGGAAGTCTTAATCAAAACAGAAGTGCTCAAGGGAGACTAACTATCCGTCTTGAATAATGTTAGTTCACGTATTGTGCTGTTTATGATTAAATTATCTTGTTTTGTTGCTAAATCAGGAATAAGGGAGACTAACTATCCGTCTTGAATAATGTTAGTTCACGTATTGTGCTGTTTATGATTAAATTATCTTGTTTTGTTGCTAAATCAGGAATATAGTGTGTATATATAACGTGGTGTAATCTGTACCATGCAACGACGAAAAATGCTTAAAAACTAGTAATATACGGCACTAATTCCCGTTTAGCCAACATAAAAAGATCTCTAATAAGTAAAGAAACGTGAAACATATCACACAAGTTGTTACAACAACAACATTGTCTTCTTCTATCACAGAGTAAAATGTCTTCGTCTGTCCCATGTGATCCACCTGCGATAAAACAAAGAGAGCAAATATACATCAGTTACCATCACGAGACAACACAAAACATCAAGCATTAAAAAGAAAAATGGGAGTGTATCTTTCTCTTTGTAGTATCTCCCACTTGCTCTTCATGTTTAATGCTTCTGGAAACCACAGCAAATCTTAATAAAGACTCGACAGCAAAAGCATTAAGCATCAACATCAAACGCATAAGCATTAACCATCAATATTACAGAGACAGAAGCATACATACTCGGACAGAAGCATAAAGACTCGTCAGAACCACAAAGACTCGACTGAAGCAAATTTTTTAAAGACTCAACAGGAACATAAACAAAAGCTAAAACTAAATTGCCAATATCTCATTAATAAGCTTATTTTTCAAAGCCATTTCAAATTCACTCAGTGCTCTGTCTTGGTAATTAGGCTGTCAAGTAATTTCTGCTTATTAAACTTATCTTTCTCAGCATAATCCTTCTGCCGAATCTCCCAGATGTTCAGCAACTTGCTACCTTTTTCTTCCAAGCCTTTTTTGGTCACACAATTTTTTGCTTTTGCCTTTGCCGCTTTAACACTAACTGGCCGAGCCTCATCCTCTCCATGACTTCCTGCAACAGGGATGCTGACTGTGCCGAGTGATCATCGAGCTTCCTTCTTTTTGAGTGAACTTTATTTGTAGTTGTAGAGGCTCCACAACATTTCTGATCATGGCGAAGCTCCAACCATACATGCTCCATTGTGAACCTCACCTTGTAATCATTGTAGAAAATCTCGTGAGCCATCTTCAAAAAAATATAAGAAACTGATCTTCTATAAATGATAGTCCGTCATGTTCTGTTAGTATTCTGCGCATAGATTAAGAAACATTTTATTTTTTATATTGTCTAAAGAAAATATCATTAATGATTTACCTAACCACAAATCAACCAATAACAAAATAGATGATAAAATACTATTGGTCATTCAACATTAAATATTTATAAATTTTACATAGAACATTAAAAAACGTCATCTATTTTGAAACAAAAAAAATTATGTTAAAATGTCAAGTATTAAGAAACATCATCTATTTTGAAAATGCAAAGTCCGCCTCCCAAAGAAGACTAAATGATCTCTAGAGATTGATCAATAAATCTAAAGTTCAAATATTTTAATGGTTTTCTAAACACTAAAGCTACTAACCATTCTAACAATCAGATAAAGTAATAACAACAAAAAGAAGTAATACATTTACAGCTTCACAAACTCAAACCATATTGGCCAAGAAATTCTTGTGACTCTTTGGTACTACCTCCACCAGAATCTCTCCAGGGACAATATTTCAAGAGATTTAAAACAATGTTAGGTTCATCAACACCAAGCATTCGAAAATATTAGGTTTGTTGGTTTCTGGCATAGATTTTTTTCGCCGGAAAGAGTTGTTAACGGAGAAGAGATTTGAAAATCCGAAACTTCACCGGCCTCAGCCACTTCGCTGGAGAAGAGAGTGGTGAAGATCCCTGATTAGGTCTGAAGTTCTTCTGCCTTTTTCTTCTTTGTTGTTTTCTTCCCATCCTCGTTTAATTTCAAATCAAAAGAGGAAGAGAGAGATTGATCAAATCGAAATAGGAAGAGAAAAAGCAAAGAACTCATCTGATTGTTAATGTTTCTGATCAAAAAATTTTGACAAGTGAAAGTGCTGATACAAACGAAGAAGAAAAAATAAAGCACAAGACAAAAGTGATGTGGAGAGACGAAATGTTTTGATTAGTTTTCACAGTTTTTTCATTTATTGACATGGCAGTCTCGCAAGCATTTTAAAATCTGATGTGTCATGTTCCGGAGAAACCCTTGTGCTTTTATTGTGTTGATTTTCAGAACATTTATATCATGTTGTTTATGGTTTATGAATTATGAGTTTTACACCGAAAAAGAATTATAAGTTATGACAGGAGTATATGACATTAAAAATTATGATATTCTTAAGAATATGTTATTATAGGACAAAAAGACAAAATCACCTCTCATCTATTTCTGGAAGATTTGAAGAGAGAGAAACACTAAACTTCAACATAATTTCCTATATCTACTGCTGGGAAGCATGTCAAAACCGCCATGCCCGACTCGCCCCGCAGCGAGTTGAATCATTTTTTCGATTCAAAAATTTGACACACATGACCGGCAAAAAGAATATATTTTATCCGCACCCACCCGCTTACTTTTGCGGGTAACCCGCGAGATCCACAGGTAATTAGTAAATAATAAGAATAGTTATTTTATTTTTTCTAAAAAATAATAGAACAAATATATTTTAATTAAAATTTTCAATTTTTTTTTAGAATTTTAATTATTTTTAACGAAATTTAGGTTTTTATGCATGCTATAATAAATTATTGCCTAGGAACTTGTTACCATTTTTTTGTCAACTGCTCGTTAACATTTTTGTTTATCGGGAGATGCTCTTATCATTTATCAGGCAAATCAGGCAAATAATAAGTTATTTCCAAAAATGATACCGTGAGAATGTAATAAAATACAAATTAACCATGAAACTTAACGTTCTGGGCCTAAATGTGATCTTTTTTTAATCACAATGTCATATATTAAAATAGTTCAAAAAAAGTCATATATCTCTATAATATTATTTGAGAAGTCAGTTTCCTACGTGTCGCACTCACGTTAACTCTCGCGATGGTTGATTACATAGATACTCTTAATGAATTGTTAAATTTTAAGATGATTATTAATTTTTTATTTAGTTTCCTTTTTACCCTTTTCCAAATAACATATATAATAAAAATGAAATATTTCTAAAATTTTAAAACAAATTTAAAAACGAAATTATATGTATATAATATGAGTTTATTAAAAAGAAAGTTCACAAAATAGTAATACCCCCATTAATATATATTTTTAAATAACATAAAATATATTTTCAAAATAATGAAAATATATATGTTCATGAACATTCAAAAATTTATCAGTTACACTTTATTTTCAAATATTTTTTAGAAATCCCTAATGAGTTCAAAAACACAACTAAATATTATTATTTCCTTTTCAAAAATTTCCAAATAACAATATAAAATAAAAAGGTTATAAAGTTTACAAAACTATTTAAAAACGAAAATTTAAGTATATATAATATGATTTCATAAAAAAAAAAGTTCAGAAAATAGTAATATTTAATTCAAACAGATTTTAAATAACATAAAATATACTTTTGAAGTAATAAAATACTTTATATCTGTATCTTCTTAGATGAAAAACAATATTTGTATATAATGTGATTCCATAAAAAATCTTATACAATTAATCTTGATATTAGAAAAATAAATCTTTTTTTATTTAAAAAATAATAATTTTAAACAATAAATATATATATTTTAAAAGTAATTATTTTTTGTATATATCTATCTATCTATTTTATTAGATGATTACATAAAATAATTAAGTAACATAAACTGATATATGTTTAATTGACAATTTTTTTTATAATCAGTATTCTTGAAATATTTTTAGTATATTTATTTGACTATAATATCTTACAATTACATCAAAAAATATAAGTTCTATTTTACTTATATAATATAATTTCTCAAAAATAATAACATTTTTACTGCATATTTTAAGAGATATTAAAAAGAAAACTAAAAATAAATTGTAATAATAAAGACTTTTTGACCAAATAACTAAAATTATTTTAAAATATCATAACACTATATAATTTAACGAAATAGATATATTATATTTTAATAGTTAAAATTTTATGTTTTCTTAATAACTCTTTTGATTTTTAATTTTCTGTTTTATGATTGTGGAATTTAATATATAACCATAATCAAATACTTAAGCAAATCAGAATCCTTAACTTTAAAATATTTAAAATAAATTTCAGTTTACCATCCAATCAATCTAAATATTGCAAATATTGATATGTGTTCATAAGCTTCCAAAAATTTTTTAGTTACTTATGTATGTAATTTAGAATCACACAATTTAGTTTTTATTTTTCTTCTTTCTAAGCACAAAAAATCTTAAGTTATACATAATTTTACTAGATATACTTATATTTCTAAGATAACAGCCGGCATAAATTTAAATAAGACAATTAATCAAAAATTAATATATTTAGAATAAAAAAATTATAGTTTAATTCAGAGAAATAGATAGAAGCTGATATATCCATATGATAACTAAATCAACCGTGAAAACAATAAAACTGACGAAATATAATATATCTAAAATTATATATATAATTAAGTTAATATAATATTAATATAAATTATACATAAAAATTATAAATTAATTTAAAATTTAAAGTAAATATTAATTTATAAATATGTATGTCCGTGCATGAGCACGGGAAAATCACCTAGTTAAAAAAATGTTTTCGAATATTCCTTAAAGCCATATGGAACACCATAGGTAACGTGTAAACTTAACGTTTTTGACCTAAATGTGGTCTTTTTATTAATCACAATGTCATATATTAAAAAAATGTCTTTCGAATATTCCCTAAAACCACATGGAACAACATAGCTAATAACGTCGTGTACTTGTATCTCTGGCCAACTTCTTCTTAGTTTTGGGACTTTTGGCTTATATAAAAAAAATATTTCTTTTGACTTTTGAAAATGTAAATAACCCAGAAACAAACTAACGGAAAGTTAAAGCATGATTATCCTCAGTTTCTTACAATGAGATTAGGAGAATATAAGAAACTGTTTTTTAAAATATACTTAAAGAGTTAAAAGTTAAGAAACAATTTATTATATTCTTTTAAAAACCTCACCCTAAGAAACAGTAGATAATCATGCTCTTATATATCTACATCACCTTTAATGAGCTTCATCGCCTTTCCAGTTTCGCAAATTTAAAATCATTATTAACTCTGACTTAGCCATGGATTTTAAGAAAAAAAATAATTAAAAACTTGTGAACTCTATACAATTTTAAGAGTTGCTTTCTTTTCTTCTTCTATAAAAATTGCTTCCTCACCAACATATAGCTGTCTGCAGTTAGTTTATTTTTAATTAATTTTCGTTTTTTTAATCAGACAAAAAAATAAAAAATCCACCTATGAAAATGTGCATGACTTAATCATGCTCTAAATATTCTCGTTTTTGTCTTGTATATAAGTGCATCTGACTTGTTTCTTCCATTATACCACATAGTTGCTCGACCACATGTCGAGTCTCACTCTCCCCGGCGCTATCAAACCCCTCGGACCGCTTTACAAAATGGCCAAAACGTTAATATGTGATGACATTAAAGGAGATATGTCCGAGACAACGGACCATTGCATGGAGTGGCTAGACTCTCAGCCTGTCTCCTCCGTTGTTTACATCTCATTCGGAACCGTCGCTTACGTAAAACAAGAACAGATCACCGAGATTGCGTTAGGTGTGCTAGACGCAGGCGTTACGTTCTTGTGGGTGATTAGACAACAAG
>CAKOAT010260487.1:20186-31318 GCA_932364175.1 Eruca vesicaria subsp. sativa | reverse complement strand
TGTGCAGCTTAGTCATAGATGGAGGGAGCTGTACCAATGTTGCAAGTGAAACAATGGTAGAGAAACTTGGTTTGAAGATGATCAAGCGGCCAGTAGCCTACAAGTTACAATGGCTTAATGATGAGGGAGAGCTGGAAGTAAAGAATCAAGTCAAGGTTCCATTGTCCATTGGGAAGTATGAAGATGAAATAATGTGTGAGTATTGCCAATGGATGCTGGACATATTCTGCTTGGAAGACCTTGGCAATCTGATAGAAGAGTAGTTCATGATGGATTCACCAATAGATACTCGTTTGATTTCAATGGGAAGAAGACCGTTCTGGTTCCTTTGACACCACAAGAAGTTCATCTCGATCAGATAGCCTTGAAAAAAAACAAAACTCCATCAAAAACAAAAGCCAAACAGCCTGCCAATCTATTGTTTCAACCAAAGGGATGTTCCTTACCTCACTTGCTGATTATATTTAAAGAATGTTTAAACATAACAAAGGTAGTGCAGGATCTTCCTAGCAAGATACAAATGCTTTTGCAGGAATTCAAAGACATTTTTCCAGAAGAAGCTCCACAAGGATCAGAGGAATAGAGCATCAAATTGATTTCATTCCAGGAGCTACACTGCCAAAAAACCAGCCTATAGAACCAACCCTTTGGAGACCAAGGAACTACAACAGCAATTTACTGAACTAATGGAGAAAGGTCATATTCGTGAAAGCATGAGCCCATGTGCAGTTCCGGTCTTGCTAGTACCAAAGAAAGATGGTAGCTGGAGGATGTGTGTCGATTGCAGAGCCATTAACAATATCACTGTAAAGTATCGCCATCCCATTCCTAGACTAGACATATGCTTGATGAGTTGCATGGTTCTATCTTTTCTAAGGTTGATTTGAAAAGTGGGTATCACCAGATTAGAATGAAAGAGGGTGATGAATGGAAAACTGCATTTAAAACGAAACAGGGACTATATGAATGGTTAGTGGTGCCATTTGGGCTGACTAATGCACCTAGTACTTTGATGAGACTAATTAACCATGTTCTTAGATCATTTATAGGTCATTTCGTTGTGGTTTACTTTCATGACATTCTGATCAATAGTAAGAACTTGGATGAGCATATTGAGCATCTTAGAAAGGTTCTAGAAGTGCTTAGAAAGGAATCCTTGTTTGCTAACTTACAGAAATGCACCTTTGGAACATATAACCTTGTCTTTTTAGGATTTGTTGTAAGTGCAGATGTAATCCAGGTTGATGAAGAAAAGATCAAAGCTATCAAAGAATGGCCAAGTCCGAAAACTGTTGGTGAAGTGAGAAGTTTTCATTGTCTAGCCGGTTTCTACAGAAGATTTGTCAAGGATTTCAGTACTTTGGCTGCACCACTCACTGAAGTGATCAAGAAAAACGTTGGGTTTAAGTGGGAACAAGCACAGGAGGAGGCGTTTCAAGCATTGAAGGAGAAATTTACCAATTCACCAGTTCTTTCTCTCCCTGATTTTTCTAAGACATTTGAAATAGAATGTGATGCATCTGGTGTTTGAAATAGAAACCAATAGCATTCTTTAGTGAGAAACTTGGAGGAGCTACTCTGAACTACCCAACTTATGACAAAGAACTCTATGCACTAGTGAGGGCCCTGCAGACGTGGCAACATTATCTTTGGCCCAAGGAGTTCGTAATTTATACTGATCATGAGTCTCTTAAGCATCTAAAGGGACAGCAGAAACTAAACAAAAGACATTCTAGGTGGATTGAATTCATTGAAACCTTTCCCTATGTGATCAAATACAAGAAAGGTAAGGAAAATATAGTTTCTGATGCACTATCTAGAAGGTATGTTCTCTTAAACACTCTTGAAACCAAGTTACTTGGATTTGAGCATATCAAAACTTTATATGCCACTGATTCTGATTTTAAATACATATATGCCTCTTGTGAGAAGTTTGGTCGTGGTAAATACTTCAAGAATGATGGGTTTCTCTTCTTTGAAAATAGACTATGTGTGCCTAACTCCTCTTTGAGAGATTTGTTTGTCAAAGAAGCTCATGCCGGTGGACTTAGAGGGCATTTTGGCGTTGCTAAAACTATGAATGTAATGCAAGAGCACTTCTTTTGGCCACACATGAGAAGAGATGTGGAAAAAGCTTGTGAAAGATGTGTCACTTGCAAGCAAGCTAAGTCTAAAATCCAAAACCACGGTCTATATACTCCTTTACCTATTCCTTTGCATCCATGGCATGACATTTCAATGGATTTTGTTGTTGGATTACCTAGAACNCAATTGTTTCTGATAGAGACACTAAGTTCCTTAGTTTCTTTTGGAAAACGTTGTGGTCTAAATTAGGAACTAAATTGTGTTTCTCTACTACTTGTCATCCACAGTCTGATGGACAAACTGAAGTTGTCAATAGAACTTTGTCTACCTAGTTGCATACATTGATTAAAAAGAACCTTAGAACTTGGGAAGAATGTTTGCCACATGTAGAGTTTGCTTATAATCATGCAAAGCATTCTGCATCTAAGTTTTCTCCATTTGAAATTGTTTATGGATTCAGTCCTTTATCACCTTTGGATCTAATGACTTTACCTTTGAGTGAAAGAGTTAGTCTTGATGGGCAAAAGATAGCTGAGCTTGTTAAGCAGATACATGAGAAGCGCCAGAACAATATAGAAAACAAGACCAGACTCTATGTCAAGCAAGCCAACAAAGGAAGAAAGGAAATGCTTTTTGAAGAAGGAGATTTAGTTTGGATACACTTGAGGAAGGAGAGGTTTCCTACTCAAAGAAAATCCAAGCTCATGCCTAGGATTGATGGTCCTTTCAAAATCATCAGAAAAATCAACAACAATGCCTACCAATTAGATTTGCAAGGTAAGTATAATGTGAGCTCAAGCTTAAATGTTACTGATTTAGTTCCTTATTTTGCAGAAGAATCGGTTTGAGGTCAAATCCTTCTCAAGGAGGAGAGGATGATATGATCCTGACCAGCAAAGGAACTGAGGAGATGGAACAGCTTGAACCAAAGCTTAAAGATGAGAAAGATGGAACTGAAGACCAGCTTGAACCTGAGGAAACAAAGGACAAGGACCTAGACGTGCCACTTGGTCCAATGACAAGATCCAAGAACGCAAGATTCCAACAAGCTCTTAACCAACTCTTATACACTATCTAGGGCAGTCTAGATTGTGCTTATCCAACCACACTGGTTGTGATTCAAGCCATCTAAGACATTCATCAAGAGAGGTGTTGTGACTTGCACTCTTTTCCTTGGTTTTGTTTTGTCCCATTTGGGTTTTCTGAACTTAGGTTTTTAATGAGGCTTGGACACAACACTCATACAAAAGCCTCTTGATGAAGCTAAGCCCATTTCTAGCCCATTTCTATCATATTTTCGTCCAGAATTCTCTTAGGAGCCTTTTTCTTATTTTCAAGTTTAAACTCAGTCTTTGTTTTAATTTTTTTGTGTGTTTCCAAGAAGCTGTGCATGTACAGTCTTCTTCTCTATATATTATGGACGAAAATGATCAATAAAATCATCAAACTTTCTATCAAAAACTTTCTCTGAAACTTGTTTGATCAAAGCTTGNTGCATGTACAGTCTTCTTCTCTATATATTATGGACGAAAATGATCAATAAAATCATCAAACTTTCTATCAAAAACTTTCTCTGAAACTTGTTTGATCAAAGCTTGTTTAAGTGTATTTCGGATCTTCATCCTTACATTACAAGCAAACCTAGATAGTCTAAGAGCCTTACCGCAACTCTTAGAAGTATCATCTCTTTCCTTTACTTATTTCATCATCACAATCGTTGGAGAGCATTCAGGGACGTGATCCTCTCACCTAGGATCATATTAGGAGTGGAGGTGAGTAACCACACGTTTGATGCCTTCAGCATCTTCCTTGATGCCTTGACTTACTTTCCAGCCTGTCAAGCCTATCCTTAACCTTTCCAACGGTCATCTCCTTCTTCCCTTTTTCCCGGATCACACCAAACCTTCTCTTTCACAAAGTAACTTCCCTTTCCCTTTACTTGCTGATCACTTCATCTCATTTACCATGGTAATTCTCATTGTTACCATGGTAACTTTATTTTTACCATAACTCAACACTCCCCCTCAAGCTAGACCATGTGAAACAAGTCTAGCTTGGAAGTGCAATGAGGTCTTCCTCATTAAATACCTTACCAAAGAAAACCCTTGAGTCCTTAGGGATAAAACCTTGATAAGGAAAAGAGTAAAGACCCCAATGCAAGGGGATTAGCTGGGTATAGAAACATCTATGAGTCCCAACCTGGTATGGATGGACTCCATAGTCTTTTGCCTCGCCGCCTTGGTGAACACATCTGCCAACTGATCCTCACTCCTTGTGAAGCAAGGTAAGATCACTCCAAGTACCATCATTTGCCTTACCTTGTGGCAATCTACTTCTATATGCTTGGTTCTCTCATGAAAGACTGAGTTGCTTGCTATGTAGATTGCGGATTGGTTGTCACAATGCATTGTCATTGGAGTGGCTTGATCAATCTCTAAATGCTTCAGTATGCCCTTGATCCATACCAACTCATTAGTAAGCTTCAGCATGGCCCTGTACTCAGCTTCTACACTAGAACAAGACACCACCTTCTGCTTCTTACTCTTCCATGTAACCAAGTTGCCTCCAATGAAAGTGCAATAACCTGTAGTTGATCTTCTATCAGTTCTATCACCAGCCCAATCAGCATCACAGTATCCAACAACTTCAGTGCTCCCATTACACCCCATCCAAATACCAAGACCTCTTGTTCCATTCAGGTACAACAAGAGCCGGTTCACCATCTCCCAATGATGCTCCTTTGGCACTTGCATATGCTGACTTACCTAATTCACAGCAAAACATATATCAGTACGAGTAATAGTGAGATAAATCAGCTTACCAACTAGCTTCCTATAAAGCTTTGGATCCTTGAATGGTTTGCTGTCCTCAATCTCCCCCTCACGTGGAACCTTGTAACCATCCTCCATAGGCATCTTAGCAATCTTTCCATCAAGCTTACCTGCATCTTTCAAAAGATCAAGTGTATATTTCCTTTGAGACATGAATAAACCTTCCTTGGATCTACATATCTCAATTCCAAGGAAGTATTTCATTTCTCCCAAGTCTTTAATGTCAAACACTGATTTAAGAAAGTCTTTGGTAGCTTGTATACCTTCCTTGTCACTCCCGGTTATGATGATATCATCAACATACACCAAGAGGACAACTATACCTGATGGAGTGGTGAGAGTGAAGAGGGTGTCGTCGAGTTCAGACTTCCTAAAACCTCTTCCATTCAAATTAGTACTCAGCTTGTTGTACCAAGTGTTCCAGACCCGGAGGAGGTTGCATATACACTTCATCTTCAAGCTTCCCCTGAAGAAAGGCATTCTTCACATCCATTTGCCACAATCCCCACTCAAGATTCACAGCCACTGACAATACAATTCTGATGGTATGAAGCTTAGCAACTGGAGCAAAAGTATCAATGTAGTCTTCACCATAGGTTTGAGTAAACCCCCTTTCTACCAGCCTAGTCTTCTTCCTCTCTATCTTTCCATTAGGCAAGTACTTGATGGTAAATATCCATCTACTTGTCACTGCCTTCTTGCCCTTTGGAAGATTACTTTCATACCATGTATCATTCCTTATCATAGCATCAGATTCATTTGCCACAGATTCTCTCCATTCTTTATCTTGCATAGCTTCCTCATAGCTTCTTGGNTCTATCTTTCCATTAGGCAAGTACTTGATGGTAAATATCCATCTACTTGTCACTGCCTTCTTGCCCTTTGGAAGATTACTTTCATACCATGTATCATTCCTTATCATAGCATCAGATTCATTTGCCACAGATTCTCTCCATTCTTTATCTTGCATAGCTTCCTCATAGCTTCTTGGAACCTCATTCTTATCCAAGCTCTCCACAAACATACAATGCTCATAACTCAGCAAAAGAGCAAGCCACTTGAGATGATGCTCCACAGCTTGTGCATTGTAGTAAACTCTTTTCTTAACCCAATAGAAGGCATGACGCGTTATTCTTGTACTCCTCCTGAGTGGTTGCTGACCCACTTCTTCTATCTGCTCCTCTTCTACTCCTTGATCCTCCACATCTTCATTATTCTCATGAGATGCACCTTGATCAGGAGACCCGGAGCTCATAACTTCTTGAGAACCCTCTTGATCCTCTTGGTTACTTGGTTCCTCTTCATTGTTGCTCGGCTCTTTTCCTTCTTGACCATTAGAGCCGCCTTGATTCTCATAGTCTCTCCCCCTCTCATGATCAAGGTGAGGAGATTGACCTGTACCTTCTGCTTCTTGTGGTCTTGGAGACTCACTTCTCGGATCCTGGGTAGTCTTTATCCCAAGCCTCTCCATAATTATCCTCAAAGTGGCTCCTCTATCTGCTGTAAGATCCTTCAAGTCTTCTTGATTCTCCTTATCATAGTACCCTCTTGCTTCAATGAACTTGACATCCCTTGACACAAGGACTCTCCTAGTTACTAGATCATAGCACCTATACCCCTTTTGGCTTGTAGAGTAACCCACAAACATAGTCTTCGTACTCTTAGCTTCCAACTTGTTTCTCTGCTCTCCCAGGACAAGCACAAAGCTTAGGCAGCCAAAGACTCTTAGGTGATCCAAACTTGGCTTGTACTTGTTGAGGACTTCAAATGGAGATTGACCATCACGACCTCTAGTAAGGGTTCGGTTGATTAGATAGCAAGCAGTGGCAACAACATCACTCCAAAATCTTTTTGGCACACTTGCTTGAAACATCATAGAACGAGCAACCTCCATAACATGTCTATTCTTCCTTTCAGAGACTCCATTCTGCTGAGGGGTATAAGGACAGCTGGTTTGATGAAGAATCCCATGTTGAGGTAGAAAATGCTTGAACTCATGACTCGTGTACTCTCCTCCATTATCTGACCTGAAAATCTTAACCTTAGCTTGATAATGGTTAGTCACATATGCATGAAAGTTCCTAAATGCATCAATCACCCTATACTTTGTAGGTATTAAAGTTAACCAGGTGTGTTTAGATTTTTTATCAACGAAAGTTACAAAGTATTTAAAATTATCTCTAGATGAACATGGAGCAGTCCACACATCAGAGTGTATTAAATCAAAGCAACTTTCATAAATAGTGGTAGATTTTTTTAAAAACAGTTTTACAATGTTTGCCTAAAATGCAAGCCTCACAATCATTATTTTCAAAAAAAAACACCTGGTAACATCAAGTTCAAAGCTCTAACATGAGGATGTCCTAGTCTAGCATGCCACAAAGCATTTTTATTTAAACCAGAAGAAGAATTAAAACAACTAAAATCTGAAACAGGAGCTAAGTCTTCAAGAACATATAAGTCTTCCTTGGTAGCTCCTCTACCAATCATCTTGGCACTCTCAATATCCTGAAATCTCACATCATCAGGGGTGAATATCACATTTCAATATAAATCTTTGGTACACTTCCTGACACTCAAAAGATTGTTAGTAAATTCAGGCATATATAAAGCTTTAGAATCTCTATTGAACAATCTTAAAGTACCAATACCTCTAATAGGCTTTTTATCACCATTTGCAATCAACACATTACCATTGGCAGGTTCTAAGTTCTTGATTAAGCTAGCATCACTTATCATATGGTGAGTAGCACCAGAATCAATTATAAGAGGTCTAGTTATGTTTTCAGCCTTATGACAAAGTATACTAGGTGATTTGAAAGTGATAAGAGGTTCAATCAGCCTATTAGCATTCTCTATACCATTTCCATTCATCCTAGCAATACTAGAACAATTATAAGATTCATTTGCATTACCAGTGAGTAAGGAAGCACCATAAGAGTTAGCAATGATATTACCATTATCTTTGAGCATCTTGATAAGATCCTCAATGTCCTACCTTATTATGTAGTCATTGGCATTGCCCCTGGTGCTTGAAGAGCCTCCCGGACCTGTGTAAGCCACCATAGACTTGCTCTCACTCACTTCCTTGCCATCACCACTAGCCGCTTTACTTGTACCAGCCCTATTAGAACTCTCAGCACTATTGGCTTTCCCATCCTTGTCTTTCAAGAACTTGGCCGGCTTTAGATGAGGATGGAGTATCCAGCACTGGCTCTTCTTATGCCCATACTTCTTACACTGATCACACGTTCCATTGAACCTGCCTTCATACCTCCTCTCCTCTTTTCTCCCATAAGCCGCCTTGTTAGCTTGGATACCATCTCCTTGAGCTTCCTGAACTGCTTGGCTTGCCAATGTGAGTTCACCCTTGTTCCCAAACAATCCAATGAACCCTTGCTCCTCTCGTATCTGTGCACACACATCCTCCAAGCATGGAAGCTTCTCAGCCCTCAAAATGTGCTTAATGAGTCCATTGTAAGCCGGATTGAGAGTGAGAAGAAGTCCAAAGACTTTGTCTTGCTCACGCCTCTCAATCAACTCCTCTTCATCTGTGGTACTTGGCCTAAGCATCTCTAGCTCAGACCATAGAGCTCTAAACTTCCCCAAGTGCTTTGTGAACTCAACATGTTCTTGAATCAACTCATTGATAGCTTTCTTCACTTCAAACACCCCGCTTAGATTAGAGACATTCCCATACACCTTCTTCAGTGTCTCCCAAAGGTCTTTTGCTCTTGTGCAGTAGCTGTATGCTTCAAGGATAGACTGTTCTAGTGACCCTTGCAACACGGAAAGGACCAAAATATCATCTTTCTCCCATTTCTCATCATCCGTAGTGATGACTTCCTCATCACTCTCTTGAGTAATCCTCTTTGGAGCTTCACCAGATGTGATATGACCCCAAAGACCTTTACTTCCCACAGCAGTCTTTACTAACTGTGACCACAACAAGTAGTTACTTCCCTTTAAAGTAACTATAACCTTCATCTTCATACCACTCTCCATATCTAGCCGCTTAACCTCGAAAGCTTGCTAAAGACAGAAACTTTGAGATGAACCACCAGAGATACCCACATCTCAAGACTTCACACACAAATCAACACCTCTCCAAGACCACACAAGCCTCGGACCAACCAGACACACCTCAAAGACTAAAACTTTTTTAAACGAACAAATCTTGGAACACAAGTAACCGAACAAGGAACTCAGATGATGCCTAACCTGGCTCTGATACCATAATGTTTTAGTAGTAATCTTAGTTTAGAAAGAGATTAGGAAGAGATTAAGAGAGAAAGAATGAGATTTGGAGTAGCTTAGACAAAGTAGTGACTAGTAACTTGAGATCTGAATAGTAACTTAGTCTATAGAGAAGAGAGACTCAAAAACTTGCTTGTTTATTTCATTGATCAGACATTACAATATATAGGGGCTGAGATAGGGTTTTCGTGTACAAGAGAGGTCAGAGTTACTAATCATAAGCATGTGAAGTCCAAGGGGAAGAGGTGCGTGTATTTGAAAGGAGTGGAGGTGAGTAACCACATGTTTGATCCCTTCAGCATCTTCCTTGATGCCTTGACTTACTTTCCAGCCTGTCAAGCCTATCCTTAACCTTTCCAACTGTCATCTCCTTCTTCCCTTTTTCCCGGATCACACCAAACCTTCTCTTTCACAAAGTAACTTCCCTTTCCCTTTACTTGCTGATCTCTTCATCTCATTTACCATGGTAATTCTCATTGTCACCATGGTAACTTTATTTTTACCATAACTCAACACAAGAACATGTTCCTTTGAGAAGAAGCACACGGGTAAGGAAGGATCCTTCCAACTGGGTAAACACAAAGGTGGACTACAATGCACAGGCTGTGGAGCATCCTTCACAGGCTGTGTGCTCCTTTGCTGAATATCCTGAAGATCACTATGCCTTTATGGGAAGTCTGGATGAAAGCTATGTTCCAAGAAGCTATGAAGAAGCAGTACTGATTAAAGAGTGGAGAGAGTCAGTAAATGCTGAGGCTGATGCTATGGTTAGGAATGACACATGGTATGAAAGCAAGTTACCTAAGGGAAAGAAGGCTCTGTCATGTAAATGGATATTCACCATCAAGTACCTGCCTAATGGGAAGATTGAGAGGCGTAAGACAAGGCTAGTTGCTAGAGGATTCACCTAAACCTATGGAGAAGATTATATTGATACATTTGCACCAGCTGCAAAACTCCATACTATTAGGATTGTCCTCTCTATTGCTGTCAACCTTGAGTGGGATCTGTGGCAGATGGATGTGAAGAATGCTTTCTTTCAACGAGAGCTAGAAGATGAAGTCTATATGCTACCATTCCAGGTCTAGAAGGAATGGTGAAACCAGGAAATGTGCTTAGGTTGAAGAAGGCCATCTACGGATTGAAGCAATCACCAAGAGCATGGTACACCAAACTGAGTACAACACTGAATGGAGAAGGCTTCAGGAAGTCTTAGCTTGATCACACCCTCTTCAAGCTTGTAACTTCAGCTGGTATTATTGTGCTACTAGTGTATGTGGATGATATCATCATCACTCGTAGTGATAAGGAAGGAATTAGGGCTACAAAGGAGTTCCTGAAGTCAGTCTTTGACATAAAAGACTTAGGAGAAATGAAGTACTTTCTTGGGATTGAATTATGCAGATCCAAGGAATGATTATTCATTTCCCAAAGAAAGTATGCACTGGATCTGCTAAAGGATGCTGGTATTTATGGAGGAAAGACTGCCAAGATGCCCATGGAGGATGGGTATAAGGTTCCACGTGAGGGGGAGTTAGAGGATGGCAAGTTATTCCATGATCCAAAGCTGTATAGGAAGCTGGTGGGGAAGTTAATATATTTGACTATCACCAGGCCAGATATTTGTTTTGCTGTGAATCAGATAAGTCAACATATGCAAGCTCCAAAGGAACATCACTGACGCATGGTTGAAAGAGTCCTCATGTATCTGAATGGAACACAAGGTCTTGGTGTGTGGATGGGTTGTAACAGAAGCACTAAAGTTGTGGGATATTGTGATGCTGATTGGGCAGGAGATAGAGCAGATAGGAAGTCTACTACAGGTTATTGCACATTCATTGGAGGCAATATGGTTACTTGGAAGAGTAAGAAGCAGAAGGTTGTGTCTTGCTCTAGTGCTGAGGCTGAGTATAGAGCTATGCTTAAGCTTACCAACGAGTTGGTATGGATCAAGGGGAT
>CAKOAT010260487.1:0-16421 GCA_932364175.1 Eruca vesicaria subsp. sativa | reverse complement strand
CACCTAGTATACTTTGTCATAAGGCTGAAAACATAACTAGACCTCTTATAATTGATTCTGGTGCTACTCACCATATGATAAGTGATACTAGCTTAATCAAGAACTTAGAACCCGCCAATGGTAATGTGTTAATTGCAAATGGTGATAAAATTCCTATTAGAGGTATTGGTACCTTAAGATTGTTTAATAGAGATTCTAAGGCTTTATATATGCCTGAATTTACTAACAATCTTTTAAGTGTCAGGAAGTGTACCAAAGATTTAAATTGCAATGTGATATTCACCCCTGATGATGTGAGGTTTCAGGATATTGAGAGTGCCAAGATGATTGGTAGAGGAGCTATCAAGGGAGATCTATATGTTCTTGAAGACTTAGCTCCTATTTCAGATTTTAGTTGTTTTAATTATGCTTCTGTTTTAAATAAAAATGCTTTGTGGCATGCTAGACTAGGACATCCTCATGTTAGAGTTTTGAACTTGATGTTACCAGGTGTTGTTCTCGAAAATAATGATTGTGAGGCTTGCATTTTAGGCAAACATTGTAAAACTGTTTTTAAAAAGTCTACTACTATCTATGAAAGTTGCTTTGATTTAATTCACTCTGATGTGTGGACTGCTCCATGTTCATCTAGAGATAATTTTAAATACTTTGTAACTTTCATTGATGAAAAATCTAAATACACTTGGTTAACTCTAATACCTACAAAGGATAGGGTGATTGATGCATTTAGGAACTTTCATGCATATGTGACTAACCATTATCAAGCTAAGGTTAAGATTTTCAGGTCAGATAATGGAGGTGAGTACACAAGTCATGAGTTCAAGTATTTTCTAGCTCAACATGGGATTCTTCATCAAACTAGCTGTCCTTATACCCCTCAGCAGAATGGCGTCTCTGAAAGGAAGAATAGACATCTTATGGAGGTTGCTCGTTCCATGATGTTTCCAGCAAGTGTGCCAAAGAGATTTTGGAGTGATGATGTTGCCACTGCTTGCTATCTAATCAACCGAACCCCTACTAGAGTTCTTAATGGTCAATCTCCATTTGAAGTCCTCAACAAGTACAAGCCAAGTTTGGATCACCTAAGAGTCTTTGGTTGTCTCAGCATTGTGCTTGTCCCGGGAGAGCAGAGAAACAAGTTGGAAGCTAAGAGTACCAAGAATATGTTTGTGGGTTACTCTTCAAGCCAAAAGGGTTATAGGTGCTATGATCCAATAACTAGGAGAGTTCTTGTGTCAAGGGATGTCAAGTTCATTGAAGAAAGAGGGTACTATGATAAGGAGAGTCAAGAAGACTTGAAGGATCTTACAGCAGATAGAGGAGCCACTTTGAGGATAATTATGGGAGAGGCTTGGGATAAAGACTACCCAGGATCCGAGAAGTGAGGCTCCAAGACCACAAGGAGCAGAAGGTACAAGTCAATCTCCTCACCTTGATCATGAGAGGGGGAGAAACTATGAGAATCAAGGCGGCTCTAATGGTCAAGAAGGACAAGAGCCGAGCAACAATGAAGAGGAACCAAGTAACCAAGAGGATCAAGAGGGTCCTCAAGAAGTTATGAGCTCCGGGTCTCCTGATCAAGGTGCATNAGGACAAGAGCCGAGCAACAATGAAGAGGAACCAAGTAACCAAGAGGATCAAGAGGGTCCTCAAGAAGTTATGAGCTCCGGGTCTCCTGATCAAGGTGCATCTCATGAGAATAATGAAGATGTGGAGGATCAAGGAGTAGAAGAGGAGCAGATAGAAGAAGTGGGTCAGCAACCACTAAGGAGGAGTACAAGAATAAGGCGTCCAGCCTCTGATTGGATTAAGACAAGAGTATACTACAATGCACAAGCTGTGGAACATCCATCTCAAGTGGTGTGTTCCTTTGCTAAGTTTCCGGATGAGCATTGTATGTTTGTGGAAAGCTTGGATACAAATTAGGTTCCAAGGAGCTATGAGGAAGCTATGCAAGATAAAGAATGGAGAGAATCTGTGGCAAATGAATCTGATGCTATGATATGGAATGATACATGGTATGAAAGCAATCTTCCAAAGGGCAAGAAGGCAGTGACAAGGAGATGGATCTTTACCATCAAGTACCTGCCTAATGGGAAGATAGAGAGGAAGAAGACTAGTCTGGTAGCAAGGGGGTTTACTCAAAACTATGGTGAAGACTACATTGATACATTTGCTCCAGTTGCTAAGCTTCGTACCATCCGGATTGTATTGTCAGTGGCTGTGAATCTTGAGTGGGGATTGTGGCAAATGGATGTGAAGAATGCCTTCCTTCAGGGGGAGCTTGAAGATGAAGTGTATATGCAACCTCCTCCGGGTCTGGAACATTTGGTGAAACCAGGGAATGTGTTGAGACTGAAGAAAGCTATCTATGGTCTTAAGCAGTCACCAAGAGCTTGGTACAATAAGCTGAGTACTACTTTGAATGGAAGAGGTTTTAGGAAGTCTGAACTCGACCACACTCTCTTCACTCTCACCACTCCATCAGGTATAGTTGTCCTCTTGGTGTATGTTGATGATATCATCATAATCTGGAGTGACAAGGAAGGTATACAAGCTACTAAAGACTTTCTTAAATCAGTGTTTGATATTAAAGATTTGGGAGAGATGAAATACTTCCTTGGAATTGAGATATGTAGATCCAAGGAAGGTTTATTCATGTCTCAAAGGAAATATACACTTGATATTTTGAAAGATGCAGGTAAGCTTGATGGCAAGATTTCTAAGATGCCTATGGAGGATGGTTATAAGGTTCCACGTGAGGGGGAGATTGAGGACAGCAAACCATTCAAGGATCCAAAGCTTTATAAGAAGCTAGTTGGTAAGCTGATTTATCTCACTATTACTCGTCCTGATATATGTTTTGCTGTGAATCAGGTAAGTAAGCATATGCAACTGCCAAAGGAGCATCATTGGGAGATGGTGAACCGGCTCTTGAGGTACCTAAATGGAACAAGAGGTCTTGGTGTTTGGATGGGGTGTAATGGGAGCACTGAAGTTGTTGGATACTGTGATGCTGATTGGGCTGGTGATAGGATGGATAGAAGATCGACTACAGGCTATTGCACTTTCATTGGAGGCAACTTGGTTACATGGAAGAGTAAGAAGCAGAAGGTGGTGTCTTGTTCTAGTGCAGAAGCTGAGTACAGGGCCATGCTGAAGCTTACTAATGAGTTGGTATGGATCAAAGGCATACTGAAGCATTTAGAGATTGATCAAGCCACTACAATGACAATGCATTGTGACAACCATTCTGCAATCTACATAGCAAGCAACTCAGTCTTTCATGAGAGAACCAAGCATATAGAAGTTGATTGCCACAAAGTAAGGCAAATGATGGTGCTTGGAGTGATCTTACCTTGCTTCACAAGGAGTGAGGATCAGTTGGCAGATGTGTTCACCAAGGAGGCGAGGCAAAAGACTATGGAGTCCATCCATACCAGGTTGGGACTCATAGATCTTGCTATACCCAGCTAATCCCCTTGTAATGGGGTCTTTACTCTTTTCCTTATCAAGGTTTTATCCCTAAGGACTCAAGGGTTTTCTTTGGTAAGGTTTTTAATGAGGAAGACCTCATTGCACTTCCAAGCTAGACTTGTTTCACATNTCCATCCATACCAGGTTGGGACTCATAGATCTTGCTATACCCAGCTAATCCCCTTGTAATGGGGTCTTTACTCTTTTCCTTATCAAGGTTTTATCCCTAAGGACTCAAGGGTTTTCTTTGGTAAGGTTTTTAATGAGGAAGACCTCATTGCACTTCCAAGCTAGACTTGTTTCACATGGTCTAGCTTGAGGGGGAGTGTAGAGTTATGGTAAAAATAAAGTTACCATGGTAACAATGAAAGTTACCATGGTAAGGTAATAAAAGTGTTGAGCGGGTAAAAGAGAATGTCTACATTGGTTTGGAAGTAGCTAAGGCGGGTGGAAGGTTTGAATAGTGTTTAAGACCGTTAAGGGATAAGGAGGGAAGGCTGAGCCAGCTGGTATGAGCTGGAAAGGCAATGGAATCTCGGTCCAAGATGCTTGGTATCAAGCGTGTGTGCTTTATGGTCTATAGGTTCAAATGGACGCTCCCCTTCTTCCTTTGACCACACATGCTTTGGTCTTGCATCCGTTTAACCTATTGTAGCTTCTCTATATATTGTAAACTCCACAAGATTAATATTAAGCAAGCTTTGAGTCTCTCTTCTCTCTAGAATAAGTTACTATTCAGATCTCAAGTTACTAGTCATTGCTTTGCCTAAACTACTCTGAATCTCTTTCTTTCTCTCTTAATCTCTTTCTAATCTCTTTCTTGACTCAGATTACTACTAAAACATTAGAATGTACTAAGCTTGAAGAACTGTGAGTAATACATGGTCTTAGGACCATCAGTCTTATACAAGACTTAGGTGATGGTCTTAGTCATTGTGAGCTTGCTCTCTCCCTTCTCAAGGAACTAAGGTGTTTGATTCACCATAGAGAGCCTCACAAGACAACCTCTCATTGTATAATGATCCATGCTACACTCCTTGTAGACTAATGGACTAGACATGTCCTATGGATCATCTATACAATGGCCGTAGACCTTAGTATCTTCACCTTGGTTCTTGGTGTGTCACTGATCATATCAAGTGCACCTATATCCAACAAAAACTCAAGGCAAGATTAGATCTTCCCATTGGAACCAAACCAATATCTCATTTGGTTTGATACCGATGTACAAAACTAAATGCATTAATCTTGAAAACTAGCCAACCACAAGCACAAGATTAACCATTTTTAAAGAAATTTCTCATGATACAATGCAAGCAAACAACAGTACATTGCAATCATGCTTGTTTTTAAATGCATCAATACATGAATGCACAACCTAAAGACAATTCTATATGCATGCAGAAGATTCAATCCGCATGACCTAGTTTCTATATGAACCAAATTTTAAAACAAATGCAAAGCATGCTTAATGAACAATAGTTTGATCAAAACCAAAGCCACAAGTAGTCTTGACATCCTCAAAATACTACTTCTTTGATGGATCAACTATGTCATTAGTATCAAGACACAATGTGAACCAGATCGAATCATTACAAGCTCATGTATGCAAAACAACTTATCAATATAGATGCAAGTAGCCAAGACAAAGCTCTCAATCCTACAACACATTCTATATGATCAAGTCATGGCAATACACTTAGCTAATGCAAAATTGTTGGAAATCAGAGCTCGGGCTGTGTGAAAGAAATCGCCATTAATGGCTGAAGAGAAAGCTTGAAATGATGATAAGAAAGGTCTGATATTTAACTTATGAACTTGAATCAGAAACAGAGACTTAGAGATTAATAGAGACTTAGAGAGACTAAAGACTTAAGAAAGGGGTAGACTTAAGAGAATCTGAATCAAGAACACAAGTTTTATTTATGAAGAGGAGAGGGTTTCCCCCTTACTCCCTTAAACATTACAAATGGCCAGCATATGGTTTATATAGGCCTTTACAATCTGAAACACATAAACCTATATCTAATGGCTATAATTAACTTAAAGAGATGGATGGTCTAGATGGAGAGAAGACTGGTCTTGCTTTAAGTCAAACAAGAGGAGACTGATCTCTTATTGGCTCTCCGTAGGCTCCTCTTAATCTGCCCATGTTGCTGTCCAGATTCATAGCCAAGGCTGGTATGGCTGTAAAGGTAAAGCACCTTTACCTTTCCAGCTGGACTCTTATCTTCTCTTATGCCAAAGGCATATTCCCTTTGCATAATAATCTCCTACACACGCCAATGCATTTGAACATCACTCCATGCTGGTTTGGTTTATCTCCTTGTGTCACAAGTAACTCATAGTTCCTTGTGACCCAAGTCATCTCAATAGTAACACCAAACCCTATTTTTGCACAATGCTCAAATGGACTCTCTAGAGTGGAGTTTATGCAACTTAGGATAACAATGATCTTGTATGGATCCGTATGGTCCGAGTACATCCGTCCATACCAAATCCATACAAGCCCTAACCCTAAACTTGCACACTACTCCATCTCTTCCCAAATTGTGTCTAAGTCACTCCTTGACTTGACCCTAACCTTGCACCAGCCTTAGATCACTCCTTGATCATCTTAGACACTCCTAAAGCACACCATTGTTTTCCCGAGCTCTAACCCTAATCTTTCACTTGACCATCTCTCTCTCTCACTACCATTTCTCTTCTTCAAGTTAACACTCCCCCTCAAGCTTGACTCTAGTGATCCTAAGTCAAGCTTGGAACCTTGAAGAACTCCCTCATTAAAAACCTTATGAGAGAAAACCCTGCTTAGGGATAAAACCCTCATAAGGTAAGGAGTAGAGCCTTACAAGGCCTAGGGATTGGCCAGTGGGTCTTTGTGTCTTGGTATCACCCTCATTGACACAAAGACCCTGGATCATGGCCCTCAAGGTAATGCAAGAGTAATCTGAACTTCCTTGCACATCACCACACTTCTTGTAACCGCTTGTACTGATCTCGGTCACTCACTCTTTCACACAACCTCCTGTTGTGTTTCCAGGTTCGGACTATTCTTCACAATAACCACCAGACTGCATTCATAGAGATACAAGCTTCTTGAGTCTCTTGGTTGCTTCTTCTTCATCAGTAGCTATCTCCATGAACTGCCCTTCACTAGATTAGCTTCCCTTCTCTGAATAACCACCAAGAACTCTCTCACTGATCATTGAAGCTTCTCAACACTCCCCCTCAAGCTTAGGACTGAGTATAGGAAGAACTAAGCTTGGAAGGATGCTTCATGATCAGTAGTAGACAACATACCATTACACGCTCATTAATGACTTCACCATCTTCTCTTGGAATGCTGTGTCTTCATCAGCTCTCTTACAACCACCTCAAACCCTGAAGCCGCATTGCTTGAGTAACCTTCTTCTTCACACAGCCAAGAGCACTCTGAATGCTCTCTGTTCAGACACGCTACTGTCTAAACCCTTGATGGCTTCATCTTCATTCTCTGGTAATGGTAAGGAGGAAACAGGTCTTGAACATTGGCACTTCAGATCGCTCACATGATCCCCACCTCAAGCTTGAATTGAGTCTAAGGGTTCAAGCTTGAAAGTGAGCCTCTCTAGGCTTCAAACCAGGAGCACACCACTACCAACAGCTGCGCTTAAATCACTGATCCAACTCCTGCCTTCAGCTTCAAGTACCCAGGGATCACCGGTCTTCCTCTTGACTTAAGCGGTGACCTTCTCTTCTTGTGTGTCTTGGACCAGGAGCTCAACATCCTTCTGGACTGCGCTTCTTAAACCAGCCTCTACACCACAAGCAACCTCCATTGCCCCACACAATGGACTACATCTTTCTCTTGTCTTGGAAAAGGTGTATATACCTGAATTAACCTGAAACAACACTCAACCTCCAAACAAGATCAGATACCTTTGCATTGGGATCAAGACTTGACTAATCTTCAAGCTTGATACACCAATGTCACAAGTCTTGTATTAGACAGATTCTTATTATCATTACGATCCTCTAATACAAGCTTTCATTCTTTCTAAATGCATACATTTAGAAAGCCACAAGCTGTCTAAACCGACTCTTAGATTTTAATCTAGAGACTCAACCTTTAGACAGCACCAAGACATATAATTATGCAACACCTTAATCAGAGTCTAATGCAATGTATACTGGTGAAGACATTATTCTATCATCCTAGATTAAACAAGCATTTTTAACTGAAGTGAATGCATATCATTGTCTCACTAATGAGACCTAATGCCTTGCTTTACAATCTGTCTACTTCATGTATGCAACAAGATTTGATTCATGCTCTTATAAGCTACTTAAAATGCAACATTATAGCAGAAGCAAGCATTTTATTTTACTCAATCAATCAATCACAGCTTTCTTCATTAACCAAGGACAGATTCTAAATCATTATCATTTAGCAATCTTTAGGCATATCCCGGTTTTAAATCAACACAAAAACACACAGCAAGAGTCATTATCACAGTTCATATCAAGAAGGTTTAGAAATAGCTCACACCAAGGAACCAGATTGGTTCTTGTTACTCCAATGACTTAAAGATCATGGCTTTGATGGTATTGAGAGTCTGGATCGTCACCCCTCCTCTCTCTACTCTGCTCATGACACCTTCTTTCTGCTCAGACACCAAAGACCACACCTTTCTTCATATCTTCTACACACAAAAGCGGAAGAGCTTCTTCTTTGAAAACCAGATCTTGAAAGCTCTTGGACAAGGTTCTATGGCTAGGTTTGTTACTCCTCTCCAAACACCTTAGCTTCCAACGAGTCTCTCCATGAGGTTGTGACAGAACAGGAGCTAAGAAGACAGGAACACGCAGAAGCTTCAATCTTCTTCTTCAAAGAGACTGAACTCGGATTTGTTTCTCCATGGGCTTAATCTTTGAGCTGAGGAATGAATTGTGTTTGCGGAAGCTTTAATCTCAGGTTCTGATAAACCTGGCTCTGATACCATGTTGGAAATCAGAGCTCAGGCTGTGTGAAAGAAATCGCCATTAATGGCTGAAGAGAAAGCTTGAAATGATGATAAGAAAGGTCTGATCTTTAACATATGAACTTGAATCAGAAACAGAGACTTAGAGATTAATAGAGACTTAGAGAGACTAAAGACTAAAGAAAGGGATATACTTAAGAGAATCTGAATCAAGAACACAAGTTTTATTTATGAAGAGGAGAGGGTTTCCCCCTTACTCCCTTAAACATTACAAATCGCCAGCATATGGTTTATATAGGCCTTTACAATATGAAACACATAAACCTATATCTAATGGCTATAATTAACTTAAAGAGATGGATGGTCTAGATGGAGAGAAGACTGGTCTTGCTTTAATTCAAACAAGAGGAGACTGATCTCTTATTGGCTCTCCTTAGGCTCCTCTTAATCTGCCCATGTTGCTGTCCAGATTCATAGCCAAGGCTGGTATGGCTGTAAAGGTAAAGCACCTTTACCTTTCCAGCTGGACTCTTATCTTCTCTTATGCCAAAGGCATATTCCCTTTGCATAATAAGCTCCTACACACGCCAATGCATTTGAATATCACTCCATGCTGGTTTGGTTTATCTCCTTGTGTCACGAGTAACTCATAGTTCCTTGTGACCCAAGTCATCTCAATAGTAACACCAAACCCTATTTTTGCACAATGCTCAAATGGACTCTCTAGAGTGGAGTGTATGCAACTTAGGATAACAATGGTCTTGTATGGATCCGTATGGTCCGAGTACATCCGTCCATACCAAATCCATACAAGCCCTAACCCTAAACTTGCACACTACTCCATCTCTTCCCAAATTGTGTCTAAGTCACTCCTTGACTTGACCCTAACCTTGCACCAGCCTTAGATCACTCCTTGATCATCTTAGACACTCCTAAAGCACACCATTGTTTTCGCGGAGCTCTAACCCTAATCTTTCACTTGACCATCTCTCTCTCTCACTACCATTTCTCTTCTTCAAGTTAACAAAAATGAGACCAGGAGATCCTGGGACCAACACACCACTCAATGCACAACATGAAAAATAAACACACAAGTTCTTATTAAGGGTTAGGAGGTTTAGCTTACAACCAAGAGATCTGAGCTGATCTCTTGAACCTCCATGATCACGGTTCATTTGAACTTGGCAGGTTTGAGACTTGGATCCAAGACCCAACATTTCTCCTTGGTGTGACCATCCCTCTTGCAATGCTCACACTTAGCACCTCTCCTATCCTTCTTGTTGAACCGGGGAGAAGCTTTGTTGGTCCGGGAAGAAGCTTCAGCTTGAGAGGCAAGGAGTGGAACCTCCTTTACTCCAAACAAACCAGAAGACCCTTCCTCCTTTTGGACTTGAGAACACACTTCTTCAAGTGTTGGGAGCTTCTCTGACCGGAGTATATGCTTGATTAGATCGTTGTACATAGGACTGAGGGTTAAGAGCAATCCGAACACCTTATCTTGCTCCTTCCTTTCATTTAACACATCTTGGTTGTTGAGAAGCTTCTTGTGCTCTTAGAGCTTGGTGTTATTCAAGAGGAGAAGCAACCAGGGTTTGAACTGAAGAAAAGATGGAGCTTGTACATAAATAGGGCAAGCTCCGGAAGATGTCTAGAAGAGTTCTATGGAACTTAAGAGGTGATGAGAAGCTTATAATATGTTGAGATGATGTCAAAGGAGAGTTCAGAATGATATAAAGAAGATATTTAAGGTGTTGGGAAGATGGTTGGAGGAAGTGCAAGAATAGGGTCGACCATGTACGGATGGTACGGACTACGTACGGACCGGTACAGACTCCGTACGGACCGGTACGGACGAGGTCGACCCAAAACATCATCACTTGACCTTTTAAGAGGTTTGAGGACTTGTGCAAAAAGAGGGTGCAAGAGTGTACGGACTAGACCTAATCCGTACAGTCCAAGATAGAGTCTTGGAGCACAAGGCATGAAGAAGAGTGTTGGTGCAAAGTCAAGGAGTGATTTGTGTGGAGAGTTGGATCCGTTGGAGTGGTGCAGCAGCAAGGGAATATTCCAAAGGGATAAGTGAGCTGTGTATGCAAGCTGGAAAGGTAAAGGTGCTTTACCTTTACAGCAAGACCCATCTCCACCCTTTATTCAAATGGAGTGATCAAAGCCATCCATTTGAAGAGAAGAAGACCAAGACCAACGGATCTATTTGACTACATCTTGTCCATCCATTTAAAATCAGTCCATCTCCATCCTTCATATCTTATCTTTACTTTAGGGCATCTGGATATTAAGAAATGTAAAGAACACATATATAAGCTCCTCATATGCGTGTGTAAGTGCCTAAGAGAGAGAGAAGGCATTTGCCTCTCCTCCTTCATAAAATAAAAGATGTGTTCTTGGATTTGAATCTCATTAAGTCTACCCCTTTCTAATCTATCTCTTATCTTCTTTTAATCTCTCTGATTCAAACCATTACACTATCTTAATTCATCAGACCTCTCATTCAACTAGTTCAAGACCTTATCTTGCCATCAATGGCGTTTTCACACACACACACACACAACCTGAGCTCTGTAAAACCAACATGGTATCAGAGCCAAGTTCATCAGAACCTGAGCTTCAACTTCCGCAAGAACACAACTCACTCCTCAGCTCAAATCCAAACCATTGAAGATCTCTCCATCCGGTTCAGTTTCTTGTGAAGGAGAAGGCTGAAGCTTGGCGATTTCTCGTGGTTCCTTATCCTGTTCTCAATCTGTCCGGATGTGACTATCCTTGGAAGCAAATGTTGAGTTATTGTAAAAATAAAGTTACCAAGGTAACAATGAGAGTTACCATGGTAAATGAGATGAAGTGATCAGCAAGTAAAGGGAAAGGGAAGTTACTTTGTGAAAGAGAAAGTTTGGTGTGATCCGGGAAAAGGGAAGAAGGAGATGACCGTTGGAAAGGTTAAGGATAGGCTTGACAGGCTGGAAAGTAAGTCAAGGCATCAAGGAAGATGCTGAAGGCATCAAACGTGTGGTTACTCACCTCCACTCCTTTCAAATACACGCTCCTCTTCCCCTTGGACTTCACATGCTTTTGACTAGTAACTCTGACCTCTCTTGTACACTAAAACCCTATCTCTGCCCCTATATATTGTAATGTCTGATCAATGAAATAAACAAGCAAGTTCTGAGTCTTTGTTCTCTCTAGACTAAGTTGCTATTCAGATCTCAAGTTACTAGTCACTACTTTGTCTAAACTACTCCAAATCTCGTTCTTTCTCTCTTAATCTCTTCCTAATCTCTTTATTGACTCAGATTACTACTAAAACATTATGTATCAGAGCCAGGTTAGGCATAATCTGAGTTCCTTGTTCGGTTACTTGTGTTCCAAGATTTGTTCGTTTGGAAAAGTTTTAGTCTTTGAGGTGTGTATGGTTGGTCAATGCTTGTGTGGTCTTGGAGAGGTGTTGATTTTTGTGTGAAGTCTTGAGGTGTGGGTATCTCTAGTGGTTCATCTCAAAGTTTCTGTCTTTAGCAAGCTTTGGAGGTTAAGCGGCTAGATATGGAGAGTGGTATGAAGATGAAGGTTCCAGTTACTTTAAAGGGAAGTAACTACTTGTTGTGGTCACGGTTAGTAAAGACTGTTGTGGGAAGTAAAGGTCTTTGGGGTCATATCACATTTGGTGAAGCTCCAAAGAGGATTACTCAAGAGAGTGATGAGGAAGTCATCACTACGGATGATGAGAAATGGGAGCAAGATGATCTTTTGGTCCTTTCCGTGTTGCAAGGGTCACTAGATCAGTCTATCCTTGAAGCATACAGCTACTGCACAAGAGCAAAAGACCTTTGGGAGACACTGAAGAAGGTGTACGGGAATGTCTCTAATTTAAGCCGGGTGTTTGAAGTGAAGAAAGCTATCAATGAGTTGATTCAAGAAGATGTTGATTTCACAGAGCACTTGGGGAAGTTTAGAGCTCTATGGTCTGAGCTAGAGATGCTTAGGCCAAGTACCACAGATGAAGAGGAGTTAATTGAGAGGCGTGAGCAAGACAAAGTCTTTGGAATAATATTTTTAAGTAAAGAAGGTGTTTATGTATAGAAAAAAAGGATTAAGACTTGGTTTATATGAGATTAACTTAAGAACACAAATTTAGAGACTAGAGTAAGAGAGAATAAGTCTAAAAAGATTATGAACTGTCTAAGTATTATTGATAATGAGTTACAGATTATATAGAGAAAGCTACAAGGGTTTTGCGGACAAGAGGATTAGAGTTTGACTAAGCATGTGTGTTCAACACAAAGAGGAGCGCCTGATTTAAATCATGTGGCTCAGGAGCTCCACACGAGTGATACCTTTGGTATCTTGGACTGGATGCTTTCCACCATTCCAGCCTGTCTCACTTTAGATAAAGTAGAACCTTATCCATCTTTTGTCACTTATCCATCCGCGCGCCAACCTCCAACGGCTATATATTCAAACCAAAGCCTCTCTTCTACTTAGAGTCTTTGGTTCTCTTCTGCCGTGACACTCACACAACAATGCTTGTTCCTTCCTCCTCAAGTCTCTAATTGTACGGATCTTTGTACGGACACCTCCTCAACCCTAACTTGCATTTCCTCTTAACTCTCTTAAACTCATTCCTACTCTTTATTAATCTTAACACTCCCCCTCAAGCTTGACCATGTGGAACAAGTCAAGCTTGGAAGGACCATGAGTACTCCCTCATTAAAACCTCATCAAAGAAAACCCATTTGGGACAAAACCTTGATGAGTAAAAGAGTAGAGAACTCATGATCAGGAGAGTATATAGATTACTCCTTACGCATGAGATCAATGAGTCCTAACCTGATGTGTATGGACCCATTGTCTTCTGCCTTGTTGCCTTTGTAAATACATCTGCCAGCTGATCTTCACTCCTTGTGTAACATGGCAAGCTAACTCCCAAAACAATCATCTGCCTAACCTTGTCACAATCAACTTCAATGTGCTTGGTCCTCTCATGAACACCGAGTTTGAGGCAATGTGAATTGCTGCTTGGTTGTCACAATGCATCACCATAGGAGTAGACTGATCAATCTATTGACCTGAGTGTAGATATGGATCCATGACAATGAGAAGAGAAGAAGAAAATAATACACTTGGGCGAGTATGTTATGATCAATCCGTACAAGTGTACGGATGACCTAGAGTGCCTTGCAAGCAAAGGAACATTCAAACCCGGTTTGAATGTGAGAGAAAGCCATTGGAATGTCGAGACAAGAAGAGAGGATCCGTTGAAGTAGAAGACAAGAGGAAGAGGAGACAAAAGAGATTAGTTTAGGATTATAGTACAAAGGGGATTAGTTTATTAGTATACCTTGTATACCGTTTAGGAGAGGTCACTTTCAGTGTCCAGACCTTATTTGTTTATGCATATTTGGGTAGATCTAGGTTAGCNAGAAGACAAGAGGAAGAGGAGACAAAAGAGATTAGTTTAGGATTATAGTACAAAGGGGATTAGTTTATTAGTATACCTTGTATACCGTTTAGGAGAGGTCACTTTCAGTGTCCAGACCTTATTTGTTTATGCATATTTGGGTAGATCTAGGTTAGCCTTGTTTAGCTATTTATACACATGTAAAGCCTCAGAATTAATTCAAGGAAAATAATCCTTCCTACACTCTTACTCTCACTCGCAATCAATCTCTCTCTCTCTCTCTTCCCTCACGGATGAAACCTACTCTCTCTCCAGTTCTTGATTAAATCTCTCTTGTTCTTCACTAAACTTACATGGTATCAGAGCTTAAGCTCCTGATTTACTAAAACACTTCCGCAAACACACTCTAAATCTCTTACTCTTTCAATTGAACCAATTAAAAGTTGTGTTCTCACTCTTTTCTCTTTGGACCGTTGGACAATAGCTCGGCCAAAGTGTGTTCTTGTCTTGTATTTGGGCGATTCTCGCCATTTTCTTCCTCACCAGAGTACTAACACTACTTACCAAGCTCTACTCTTATCCAGACTACTCTCACCACTCACTTCACACTCGGTTTCACTCTTTTACCCGCTGGAAAATAGCTCGACGAGATGGAGAAGATGGAGCATTAACAGTACAAGACTATCATCATACCAGCTACCCTAAAGGGAGATAACTATCTCACCTGGTCAAGGTTGGCTAGGACGGCTCTTGGAGGTAGAGACTTGTGGGGGCATGTCACGGCAAGTGAGGCACCAAAGTAGACCGGCCAAGGAGGTTGTAGAGAAAGATGAAGGCAAACGGGAACAAGAGGATCTCATGGTGTTGTCTATCCTACAAAGCTCACTTGACACACCTATCATGGATGCTTACTCTCACTGTGAAACGACAAAGCAACTTTGGGACACCTTTCAAAAGGCTTATGGTAACACTTCTAACCTTACAAGGATCTTTGAGATCAAGAGAGCTATCAACAATCTCCATCAAGAGGAGATGGATCTTACCAAGCATCTTGGCAAGTACAGCCAGCTCTAGTCAGAGCTTGAGATGCTAAGGCCAAGCTCCACTGACCCTATGGTCCTTGAAGAGAGGCGTGAGCATGATAAGGTGTTTGGCTTGCTGCTTACACCAAGAACAACTGCTGGACTCTCCATCCACACCTCAGGCCTGCCTCAGGACAGAAATTTGGTCAAGGCAAGGCGCATGAAGCAAGAGCTCAAGATGTGCAGCGCATGGGAGTAATATTTTTAGGTTTATAGATAGTGAAATGAGTGTTTAGGGTGATTTAAAGGTAGATTAAGCTAAGAATGAAGTTTGGTAACCAAGAGAGAAAGTAACCAAGACTGATTTTATTTAGGACTGTCTAATTCTCATTAATGTCGAGATTACAAGTTATATAGGAGAGACAATGACGGTTTACACGACAAGGATGAGAAGCTAAGCATGTGTAGTCAAAGGAGCCTAATCTGCTTTATTTGAAATGAAGGGAGGAGATCATTCACACGAGTGATGCTTTAGCATCTTGACTGGATGTTATTTACTTTACAGCTTGCATGAGCTGTCCATGCGCGCCTGGATGCCTTATCCACAAACGGTCACCTTTAAGCAAAGCCTCCTTCTCATCAAGTCATTTCCGGACCAAACTCTTTCTTGCACACCATGGTTTCTCCTTCTTACATTTTACTTACCATTCTTACTATGGTAAGTTCATGTGTACGGACCAGACCTCTGTCCGTACACTCTCTCCTTAACTACTCATCAAACCTCTTCTCCTTATTTCAAACACCAATTACTCTCATATACACTTACTAATCTCAACACTCCCCCTCAAACTGGACCATGTGGAACAAGTCAAGCTTGGAATGCCATGAGCACCTTCCTCATTAAAAACCTCACTAAGGAAAACCCTTTTTGGGATAAAACCCTAATGAGGAAAAGAGTAAAGGCCTCATGGCGAGGGGACTAGATGGGTATAGTAAGATCCATGAGTCCTAACCTGATGTGTATGGACTCCATGGTCTTTTGTCTAGCTGCCTTAGTGAAGACATCAGCTAACTGATCTTCACTCCTTGTATAGCATGGTAAGATCACTCCTTGAACCAACATCTGCCTCACCTTGTGGCAATCAACTTCAATATGCTTGGTCCTCTCATGGAACACTGAGTTGCAAGCAATGTGGATTGCTGCTTGGTTGTCACAATGCATGACCATTGGTGTAGACTGCTCGATCTCCATATGCTTCAGTATGCCTTTGATCCACACAAGCTCATTGGTTAGCTTCAACATAGCTCTATACTCAGCTTCTGCACTTGAGCATGATACCACCTTTTGGTTCTTGCTCTTCCAAGTCACTAAGTTGCCTCCAATGAATGTGCAATAGCCGGTTGTAGATCTTCTATCAGCTCTATCACCAGCCCAATCCGCATCACAGTATCCTACTACCTCAGTGCTTCCATTACACCCCATCCATACACCCAAAGAGGATGTACCATTTAGATACATCAGAAGTCTCTCCACCATGTGCCAATGAT
>CAKOAT010260376.1:7173-31884 GCA_932364175.1 Eruca vesicaria subsp. sativa | reverse complement strand
ATTTTTATAATAAAAATTTTAAATCACTGATAACAAATTTTTTTGTGTGGGATGTTTACCATTTTTTAGTAATTTATAATTTTAAAACAATATGCAAAGTTTAAAACTAAATATTACGTTTTCAATATTTTATTCAAAATTTTTATCAAAAAAAATCAAAGCACATTAGAAATTAAAATACATATATATATATATATATTTTTTTATATGGTACATAATTTATTTTGAACAAAAATGTTTTAAATCTTAATTAACGGTATATTCATATAGTTATCATAACATTTATATACATATATAAATACATATATATATATATATTAAATACATATATATATATTAAATGAGACATTTTTACTTATATAATTTTGTAATTATTTCTATTTTGTTATAAAAATTTAACCATTGATCACAAAAATTTTAGTGAGACTTTTTAACAACTTTAGTCATTTATAGTCATTTTAAAAAGTTCAAAGTATAGCATATACGAAAAAATATAAATTTTAATTATATAGTTAATGTGGTTGTTTAATTTATTTTAATAAGTTAAAATTTAAAAGTTACACTAATTTTTATCAAATCTTTATTATTGAAAATCATTAAATGNAATGTGGTTGTTTAATTTATTTTAATAAGTTAAAATTTAAAAGTTACACTAATTTTTATCAAATCTTTATTATTGAAAATCATTAAATGTCATATATTCTTTAATCATATTTGGCAATTCCGTTTTTTTTATTTAAGGAAATAATGAAAAAAAATTAATAAGTCATTTATGATTAGTTTAATAAAAAGCTTATTATATAGTTAGATAGACCAACATATTTTTCTAAGGATTCTAAGAATGATTGTGGTGATGACACGTGGCTACAAAACAATGTTGTAATGCTTCTCCTTTAATATATAGGGGATTATTTGAGAATCATTTAAAAAGTTATAACCTTAAGTTTGTAAGAATTAAAAATAACCCCAATCCTATGTGGCATACCTCTTTGGCTTCTATTTCAAATTCTAAGGATTCTAGAGCATGTGATATAATGTATAGTCTAAAAATTATACTCTCTAGCAATCTATTTCGTAGGCTATAGTTGGTCGCATATATCAAATATTTATTGTTTCGCATGCTTTCCTTAAATAAAACCCACGGAATTACCTAATGTGATTAAAATATATATATATGACAATTAATGATTTTAAACAATAAAGATTTGATAACAATTTGTATACTTTTCCTCATTTTCTTTATTTATTTATTATTAAAACAAATTACAAAATTACATTAATCATATAAGAAAAATCTAGATTTTTTTTTTTTTGTGTATGTTGTATTTCGAATTTTTCAAAATGAGTATAAATTACTAAAACTATTAAAAGTCTCACATAAAATTTTACGATCAAGGTTTTAATTTTTTTTCTATATTAAAATATAATGATTATAAGACCATATGAAGAAAAAATTTTAGTTTAGATATATTTCATATCGTTTTAATTAAACTATACATCGTATGAAAATACATACTTATATTTTGATATTTTCCTTGAACATATATTGAAAAGTTAATATTTTCATTTTGAAATATGTCATTGTTTCTTTAAAATGATTATAAATTATTAAAACTACTAAACATCTCACATTAAAAAAAAATTCTTTGGTGTAAAGTTTTGTTAAACAAACATGCAAATAATCATAAAATCATATGAGTAGAAACCTCATTTAATAAATATCCATATTAAAAGTGTGTTATATTACTATGTTTATATCATTTAAATTTAGTTATATATCATATACAATATATAAGTTTGATTATTTTGATTTACTTACCCTAACTGCGAATAAACAAGAGTGATAATTAAATTTATATGCATACGTCAATTTATTACATAAGAGTGACTGATTTCATAGTTATTTAATATTTATATTTATTATTTTATAATATGCAGAAAAATATAAAATAAATAATAAATATAAAATACTTATTATGCATAAAGTGCAGATCTTAACCTAAGTATGGATCTCTTTAATAATTTTAAATTTTAAGTATTTTCTAAATCTCAGGTCAAAACAAACAAATGAAATGAGAAGAAACTTCAAAATCAATATTTATATCGAGTAATAACCAAAATATAAAAAATACAACAAGAGAAAAAATTGAAGATAAATAGGATTGACACCTGAACGTAAACTTCTCATGACCATAATTAATTTTTAAATTGTTAAATCATGATATAAAATTGAGTTAATTTTTAATATGTTAATTTTTTTTTATTTTTTTAAATCATTATTGTTATGTTAAATCATGACCATAATTAATTTTAAATTGTTTATTTGTATTTGAAAAACTTAAAATATTATTTTTAAAAATAATTTAATTTAACTTAATTTTTCATAAAATTATTTTTTTTAAATAATTTGTAAAAATATAGTTTTCTAATATTATAAGACAAATAAATAAATTATATTAAATTAGTTTTGAAACTTTATATATTTTTAATGCAAATATTTTACCAACTGCCTCTTAAAAAAACATTAGGAAACTTGCTACTACTCTACCAATCAAGTCCAATGGCACTCCATTTATTTTTCATCACCCGAACACTGAAAAGGGAAAAGATATATGAAATTGGATCCATTAAATTCTAAGATTTAATATACAGTTCTAATTACAATTGTTTCTGATCCTACGTATAGATAATTATATAAAAATTCCAAAATTGTAAATACATATAAAAAAATCATATGTAAATTTTAAATTTGTCAATACTAAAATTTTATATTTTAATTACATATATTCACCATGCGCAAGGCGCAGGTCTTATCCTAGTACATAAGTAAAATGTGTGAAATTACTTTTAAATAATCTCTAGCAGATTGGTCAAATATGTGTAGTCGACATAAAAATGAATACATTTCAATACTTTTTTTAATTTGTGTAAAAAATGTCAAAATGATACTATTTGTGCAACGGAAAGAATACAGTTTTTGTTAAAGTAATACATAGTTCATTTTAAAAAAAAAATATTTTTGATATGATTAAGTTAACGACTATAATATAATCTCTAATATATTAAAAAAAAATGAATGAGACTTTTAAAAGCATTCTCAATGAGAGATTTTTACCATAAAATTTTGAAAATACACACACATATATATTGAGAATTTCGTGGTAAGAACCTCCAATCGACTACTCAGCCGACTAGTCAACTTCACCTTTCGTTTTCATCATGGAAACATTTGTGTTCGTCATCTTCTCTGATCGACTTCCACAATTCTGTCTAATCAAATCCCTTCTGCAACAATTGTGAGCCATGGAACTGTTATGATTCCCTTTGTTTATCGCCTTAGGTAAACACCTAATTCATTTTTATTGATCTGGGATATCCAGTCGGTCAAGACCTAATTCGACTAATCTTTGGGACCTATCCACCAACGCCAGACAGATCCGATTGGTCGAAAGGAGAGTTAGATACCTCTGTCATCTACCTAAAATGATGAGTAATATGGAAGGAAGTTTCAAATCCGCAATGCTAAGGATCTTTACGAACCACCTTAACCACCTAATCCATTTTATTCCCTTGCAAAAATAAATAAAAAATCAAACCATGTGATGGATACAAAATAGAGAAATCCATCCGGAAGGTTTTATCGCTCAATTCTTCAGTGATGTCCTTCCTCGCTTGGTAGAGGTCGACCTAGATTTTTGGCTAATCTATTTACTGTTTTGTGTACTCTCTTTCTTTGATATTTTCAAAATGTTCTTACAGTTTTTGGTTAAATCAAGTATGCAACTAGATTTTGATTCGTTTTTTTTTTAAAACAAGTGATATTTATATTGTTAAAATCTAATAAAAAACATGTTACATTTAAAGATATTAAAATAGGTTGATTTGTTCCATTTAACCCGTTCCATTTATGATTCCTTCCATTTAAACTGTAAACACATTTAGATCCTTTTAATTTCAAATCTAGTAAACATGTCTATTTAGACCAACAATAATTATATTAATTTGTTTAGATTCGTCTACTACTCATTTAAATTTTTTTAAATAAAATATTTTAATATATTTTAAAGTGAAATTATATTAGAAGTCGGTCGATATGATTTACACTCCAAAAATATGTTTGGCATATGATATTAGCAGCCATAACTATTGTTAAACAATCATTTATTTTAAGATGGCAAAACAAAAAAAAAACTAATACATTTGCTACCATTATTATATGGGTGAAAATCTTAATATATGTCATTTTGATATCAGAGGGTTTGAAAATTTGATATGTAAATTTTGTAAGTAAATTTTGATAACTATTTTATAAGTAAAATATTAATAAAATATACATTTTGAATGGGTATAAATCTTAACTTAAAAGAAGAAGGGAATTTCAAACTTTTGATGTTTATAATACCTGATATTTTTAAGGATTTACATTTATGATAAGTATTTCATAGAGTTCACCTATATTTTTCTTCTATATGTTGGAAAATAAATTTTAAATACTAAAAATAAAAATGTTTCTTAAACTTATTTGATATTTATTTAGTAGATTTAATTTCAGTTATTCAAATATTTTTAAATATATTAAAAACCGCAATTTATATCTACTATTATACAAAAATATATATGATTTATATTAATTCAATATTTTAAAATAATTTTGTTACAATTATTTTTTTTTCTAAATTCTGGAATCACATGAGCATATTTTTATTTTATTCAAATCGTCAATGTTGATAATTTAATTTAAAGTTGATTTGTCCGTATATAACTTTTAAATAGAAGTTGTTAAAATGAGAATGCAGCAAGGAAATTAGTTTTTAGAATTTATTTCTGAAACCTTTACAAAACCAGTTTTATGTTCATAGAAGTATGTCCTTGAACTATTAATAATATACATAAAAAATATTTGATATCTCATAAATAGGAGAAGTTTACTCTAAAGTGATTAGAGAGGAGAAAAGACTTAATGTGTATAGCGGAAATGAGCAGCAACAAGAAGCTGTTTGGTTTGTTACTCGACAGACTGAGCTGATTTCTCTCAATGACAATCAAGGTGGATCGAAGTCTGATTCTAAAATACTCAGTAACAGAGACCGTACAACACTCTATTCTAATAATTGTGGTCGAAGCGGTCATGAGAAGAAGGATTGCTGGCCGATCATTGGTTTCCCGGAGTGGTGGACTGAATGTTCTGAGCGTAACGATGAAGGACGTGGTTCTCGTGGAGGTCGTGATGGACGTCGTAGAGCTACTGCTGCACACGCAACATTTCCAGAGTTTACTCAAGATCATTGGAAGGATCTTTCTTAGATGCTTCAAGAGAGTTCAGGTGCCGAAATGTTTTCTGGTAAGACTAAGTTTGGAAATGTCATTCTTGACACAGAGGCATCACACCATATGACTGGAAGGCTGTTACTGTTAACGGATGTTGAGTGTATACCGCCATGTTCAGTTGGTTTTGCCGATGGTAGCGAGACCATTGCCTCAAGCATGGAAATTTTCATCTCTCAGGGAACATTTCCTTACATAACTTGTTATACCTTCCATCACTGAACTGCGCTTTGATCTCTATTTCAAAAAATTTAAACTAACTGGTTATTTTACGACATTCACTGTTGCAGTTTCTGTTTTACAGGGCCGCTTCTTAAGAACTCTGATTGGAACCGGTGAGGAGCGTGATGGGGATTACTTCTTGTCGAATGTTGCTACTGCTAAAATACACATGGTCGATGCGTCTACTGATCAGACTTTGTGGCATCAGCGTTTAAGACATCCTAGTTTTTCATTTCTTTCAGCTTTGCTGTTGCTTTCTTCAACTTTTGTTAGCTCTCATCCGTGTGATGTATGTTTTGAGCTAAACAAACTAGTGATGTTTTTCCAGACAGTTCTAATAAATCAAAAGATTGTTTTTCTTTTATTCATGTTGATGTTTGGGGTGTCAAGGACCCTCCTCTTGCGGTGCAGTTTATGTTTTAACCATTGTCGATGACTTCTCTCGAGCTGTTTGGAGACTCTTGATGCTTGAGAAATCTGAAGTTCACACTATACTCACAAACTTCATTATTTACGCTACTAAACAGATTGACAAAACTGTTAAGATTGTTCAGAGTGACAATAGAACAGAGTTCATGTGCCTATCTTCTTACTTTCGACAGAATGGTATTGTCCATCAAACATCGTGTGTAGGAACTCCACAACAGAAAGGGAGAGTTGAGCGAAAACACATACATATTCTGAATGTTTCTCGCGCTCTATTATTTCACGCCAGCTTACCAATTACGTTCTGGAGTGAAGCAATATTAACCATGGCTTTTCTAATCAACCGAACTCCTACCTCTCTCCACAATGGACAGTCTCCATATGAGGTACTACATCGGATAGCAAGAAACAAAACAAGTTCAGTGAGCCTAGCCGTAAGTGCGTATTTGGTGGATATCCATTTGGGAAAAAAAGTTACAAGGTTTAGATTTGGAACGTGAAGAGTTATTGGTGTCTCATGATGTTGTGTTTCAGGAAGGAGTGTTTCCTTTTAAACATATCAGTAACTTTTTTAAGCAATCTGCTTCTCTCTCCATGAACTACAATGATGAGGACTGGCAGTTGCTTAATACAATTCCGTTGGTTCAAGAACGCGACTCTCCAGCGTCTCCTGATACTACTACCAGTGGTCCAGTATCGGCAGACATTGTAGTGCCTGATATAGTGGTGGAGTCACAACAACATGTTGAGCAAGTTACGACCTCTGAAAAAGTTGTTTAGGGTCACACTAATGAAGTTCATACAAAGGAATTTTCCGGAGGCAGTTATGTTCCAGTCGAGGTTTCACCTGCTGAGACACTTTGTAGGGGAGCATGTCAACGAATTCCTTCAGTACGTCAAAAGGATTTCGTCACATATAATGCATTGGTTGTGTCACCAGATTTGGAAACCCCTCACGCTCTCACGTTCTCAACATCTGAGTCCTCCACGGTTCAAGGTAACTCACTTTATCCTTTAACCAATTATATTTGTGATTCTGCTTTTACTGCTGAGCATTGTGCCTTCCTAACTTCGATCACATCTGCCACTGAGCCCAAGCATTTTTAAGAAGCTGTTGGCTTTAAAAATGGGACGACTCCATGGTCACTAAAGTTGTTGCTCTCGAGGGCCAGCATACTTGGGATGTCGTTGATCTACCGCCTTGGAAAAAAGCTATTGGAAGTCAGTGGGTATACAAAATTAAGTCAATGCAGATGGAACTATTAAGAGGCATAAATCTCGTGTTGTGGCATGTGAGAACAAGCAAGTTGCAGGTGAGGATTATAAAGAAACCTTTGACCATGTTATCAAGATTACTACAGTTCGTATGTTACTTCGTCTTGTGGCTGCAAACAAGTGGGAAGTAAATCAGATGGATGTTAATAACGCGTTTCTTCATGGTGATTTACAAGAAGAAGTCTATATGAAACTTCCTTCTAGATTTCGTCATTCTCATCCTAATAAGGTGTGTCGCCAACGTAAATCCCTGTATGGACTTAAACAAGTTCCTCGCAGTTGGTTCAAGAAGCTTTCCGATGCCCTTCTAAAGTTTGGGTTTGTTCAATCATACTATAATTACTCTCTCTTTTCCTACTCAAGCAAAGGGATTGAGATACGGGTATTCATATATGTTGATGATCTCTTAATTTGTGGTAATTGTTGGGGTCAAAATCAGTTACGGCAGAATCAACGACCAAAACTTTCCGTAAAGTTAAGAATATGTTTATAAAAATACGAAAAAGTGTCGAGAAGAATTCTAAGGATTTTAAGAACAAAGGAATTTCGTAAACTTAACAATCGTCATCTTGGAAATCATCGGAAAATCGAATAAAACAATCCACGATTTTCCGATTGGCCAAATTAGAAAAAACCGCAGTAACGTCCACCTCCCCAAAACGACAAAGCTGTCCGGGACCGTCCAGCTCGCCGGCTGGGCGAGCTGAGCCGTGCAGTCCATCTCGCCCAGCCGGCGAGCTGGCCGTCCCAAACCAGCTCGCCGGCTGGTGAGCTGAACCGTGCCGTTCAGCTCGCCGTGGCGAGCTGGCCGTCCCAAACCACAATAGTGACATATGATCCTAATCATATTAGTAAATATGATCCTAATCCTATTAGTAAAATACATATCTCGATATTTCCTAAACACAATATGATCATTATATGAATCATAACTCAACTATAATTATGATGACTTGATGTGTAAGCTATCTTCAAGCTTACTCCAATATTCTCCCCCTTAAGCTTGAACGCCAATTAACTCTCTCATCTCTTTGTACTTGATCCTCTCAAATGCCTTGGTTAGATGTCTGCTTTTTTCTTGGTTCCATGAATATGTTTGACCTCTCTTAACTTCTTCTCAATGCATTCTCGAATGAAGTGATATCGTGTATGTATGTGCTTACTTCGACCAAGAAACACTGGTTCTTGGTTAGAGCAATCACAGACGTATTGTGAATTCGTATGATCACTCTCTCACACTGTGTTCCAATGATCTCACCAAGTAAATCACAAAGACATATCGCCGGCCTAGAGGCTTCAGTTCCAGCCATAAATTCTGCCTCACACGAAAACAAAGCTACCGTATCTTGATTTTGAGAACACCACGTTATAGGGCTTGAAGTGAGGTAGAATATGTGACATGTCATGCTCTTCCGTCATTTGGATCCACACTGTGACTACTATCACTATAGCCAAGAAGCCTCAACTCGTCTTATGTAGACCGCTCAAACGTTAGTCTGTAAGAAACCTTTCCACGCAAGTACCGTATACATTCTTTCATGGCAGCTCTATGAGATTCCTTAAGGCACTGCATATATCTACTTAACACTCCAACACAATAAAATAGGCCAGGTCGAATGTGAAGAAGATAACGACAACAATCAATGGTCTTTCTATAACTTGCCGCATCGATTTCCCTTTCTCCATCACATTTTGCTAGCTTGAGCCCCGACTCCATTGTTACTTGCACCGGATTACACTCACTCATCCCTGTTTCTTCCAAAATCTTCAGTGCATAACGGTTTTGATTTAATGTTATCCCCCTCTCATGTTGATTCACTTCAATCCCAAGATAATAACTCAACTTCCTTAGAAAACTTCCGTCATGCTTGACCCTGTAACAAATAGATCATCTACATAGACTGCAATGAGAAGAAGATTACCATACATGTTTCTCCGATATACCAAGGCTCTTTAAGACATCGAGTGAACTGGAGCTCGCGATCATTACAAGGGTTTACAAAGGCTTTAGCCGCAGGGCCTTCAGCGAGTTATTAACATAAAAACCTTAAACCTTATCGAGTCGCAGCTCGATAACAAAAGACGGAAAAAGATAAGAAAAAGGATTTGATTGATTTCGGACAGAACCTTATGAAAGGCTGCCTACATACCCCTTTCGAGGATCAAGTCAAACGTAGTTCAGTTGATAGAGCTGGACCAGAGATCGAACCGCCTAGGCAAGTTCGTCTAGTAATTGAGCGCCAGTCATAGAAACCGAACTTGTCGAGAAAAAAGTCTAAGTTTCTAAGTGCGGAAAATTCTAAGTTCAGAAAAGTTGTAAAAGTCTCAGATGAGAGCTCTAAAAATCGTCCCCTTGCTTCTGCCCTATGCCTCTTGCTTATATACTCCCTTCCTAGGCGGTTTAGTCTTTCCATTTCGCCCAAATTCGAGTGTATCGGGAATCTTCCATTTATCTCGAGTGTATCGGGAATCTTCCATCTATTCATCCTCAAACTTGATATTTATCTTCAAGTTTGACATTTTTTTTCTTTCTGCGAGTAAATCGCCAAAACGTCGTTGTATCTTTGGGATAGATTTCGTTTTAAAGTCGCGAGTGGCTTTTATCGCGTTTTAGGACTTTCCGAGCTGTTTTGCGATAAATCCGTCTTACGAATTTAGATGAGATCGTTTCCTGATACGATGCCGTTTTTAGATAAGTTTCTCGAGTTAATCGTAAAGCTAGGCAATGTTCGATGTTTCGATTAATCGTTGCCGTTTTCTACGATTTACTCGGGGTTTTATTGAAAACGCTTTTTGTACGATTTTTACAACAAAATCTCAAATAAATCGTATAGTTTAGGCAATATTCGGTGTTTCGTTTAACCGTTACCATTTTTTACGATTTCCTCGAGTTCTTTTCGAGAAAACAAAGTTTTACGGTTTTTATCGTAAAAATCGAACGATAAGACAGATATAGACGAAACGGGAGACATTTTGACCGTGATTTGGAATACGATCGTGTCAAAGAACGTATCTCTTCAATCAAGGATGTGGGAGATCGAGGCTCGGACGATAAGAACCCTTGGGGAAAAGTCAGCGCCTCTTGGGAAGCTTCTAGTTCGCCCAACGGCGAACTAGTCGGGACGTGACTAGTTCGCCCAACGGAAAACTAGTCTGGACGAGACTAGTTCGCCCAACGGCGAACTAGTCGGGACGAGACTAGTTCGCGTTTTACGGTGGTTTCGGTTTTTCGCGGTTTTGTATTTATCCCGGACGGTCGTGTAATCGACGTTTGTTTCATTTTTCCGAGATAACGATCTTCAGAGTTTTTCGCAGATTTCCTTTGTTCGGAAATCTCTTTTAGATTTATAAAACGATTCTTCGCGTTTTATAAAATGATTTCTCGAGTTTTATAAAATGATTTATCGAGTTTTATAAAACGATTTCTCGAGTTTTATAAAACGATTTCTTGTTTTGCCTGTTGCGATTTTAAGCTGATTCCATAACGATTTAGAATCCGCGATAGTTCTCGGCTTATATGATTCGTCTGGTTGGAACCGAGCATCTCACCGGGAACAATTTTTAAGTTGCCCGGAAGTGCGGACCAAAAGTTTGGATTTCTTTTATAGCGCGATTACACTTGTGTCGGGTGTTCGAGAGCTATCTCTGCGAGATAACTTAATATTGTTTAGGACTGTTGTGAGTTTGTTGTGATCAGCAACAAACTTTTTAGGTGAAAGATGTTTACGTTGTTTGGGCCTTCGCGAAGGATACGTATGTTAAGAAGTTTTGCAAATTTATAGTCGCGGACGGACTGTTAGGTCTTCCAAGAAAATGACTTTATCTAGGAAGGTATTTTTGTCAAAAAACTATTCTCCGGTCGTCTGCGACGTCTCGCAGTGCCGAAAGTTGGTTTTTATTTTATATGCCGCGTTTCGTGTTCGGAACGTTTGCGGGCTCGAAGATGTTGCGCGGTGTTGCGAGGGTTTTGTCTTAACTCTGCTTTGCAGGAACACTTTGGTTTGTTTGCGGATATTCACAATTAAAACTTACATTCCTGTTTGGATATTAGGTAGTTTTATGATTTGTGCTAGAGCAATTAGGACCGAGAGGTCGCGTAAGTTGTTTCCCCGAAACGAAGCGTTTTTCGTTACGGTGCTTTGTGAAGTGTTGACCTTCCGAGATTCGTACGGCTTTAGGATCTCTGGTACGACTGTTTTCTTATACGTCGGATTTTGTAGGCAACTTGCTTCAGAAATAGAGTGAATCGCGAGAATACAGAACTTAGCCGATTTTCGATAAGTTTGCATTATCCGTTGAATGTATTGGCTTGGCGTGAAGGTTGTGTTCAGCCACACAGCCAAGGTCGTATTTGGTACAGGATTAGACCACGACACTTTCGTGCTATCGAAAAGGTCGAGTCGGTTTGTAAACTTGGCATTGAAGTGAAGCGTGATCGGACAATAGCCAAGTAGCGTTTGTCGAGCTTGATATGCCAAGTATGCCCGAGGTTATAGAAAACGTTTTTCCGTTGTAGGTTTGATTTATACGATGAAAGTTTCGTATAAAATTTCCTTTGTATGGAAGTTTTTGTTTTTTTTTTTTTTTTTACTCGAGGGAGACAGAGCCTAAGAAGCTCGATGTAGAGCTCGTGCGGAGTCGTTTGCGGGGTGGTTTCATTCTAAAATGTAATCGGGAGGAATGAGAGCGGATGCTTGTGCACCGAAGGGCTAAAGAGTGAGATCTTTCAAATCGTGGCGCGAGGAAGCAAATTTTAGATTGGCCGCCCAGTGCCGGATCGTATAGCTTGGTTTTCGCTATAAGGAAAGTACTTTTCGCAAAACCTGTTACGTTTACTTTGAAAGTTACTTTGTTATGATATGATCCTGACTATACGAAGGATTTCTCGCGTAAGCAACGGGCGATGAATTTAGTAAATCGGCACGACACATTGGGTTAACAATGTTTCCGCAGATGTTTCGAGAAACCTTTCCGCTTAGTTTTTGATTTTTCGGTGATGGTTTTTTCGGAGTCACTCGAGGAGTTTTACTAAAAGTTATTTCACCGAGATCTAGTTGCAAAATGTTTTAGCGGGTTTCTCGGACGGAATGAATCACATGATCAGCAATAGGATCAGTCAGCGAGAAGGGAGGACGTGTTCTCTATTAGTGCTTTGTGTTCTCGATTTTTCTTTCGCCGCAAATGTTCTTGACATTTTTTCGTGACTCCCTTGGTGTGACGGAAAACGAGATCAATGCTTCGATGCCTAAATATTTTTCTCGTATAATTTTTTGATTCTTATACTTGTTTTATCAAGTTCGAGAAGATCTTTATGACTTCCGCAAATCATCGAGTTTTCCTCTGAAGTTTCGCAGAGATTTTCTAACCGCATGATTGCGCCGAGAGATGCTGTATATTCCTAGAGATTATTTCCCAGATGGTTTGGATCAGTCTTTAGCGCCTATAAGGTTCTTAGATTGTCGTTTGCTTTTGGGATGATTTTGACGAGGCGTCACATTGTCCGAATATTTTTTCTGCTTGTTTTGGCGAGAGTTTGCTTTATAGAAAGCGGTTTTCTCGATGCGAGGGAAAATATTCTATGAAAAGAAAAATGATGAGTTTCCTTTAAGGATTCGGATGATCGATAATCCGGGTTGGTTAAAGACTGTGGTAGATTGGCGATGACTTGGAGTATGTCTGATTTACGAAAATTTCTAGGAGCGAGTCGGTTTTAAGACGACGTCAGCGTCTCTAGCTCCTTCTCTCTTATAGGAAATGAGTACATTCGAATGCGTAGCGATCGTTTCTTGGTTGTACGAGAGACTAGATCAGTTTGCGAATTATGCCTGAATGGTTAGAGAACAGCAAATCGAGATAGACAAAAATTGCTTACGACTTAGCATGCTAGACTATCCTCTAAATTCTAAGTTCTCTAGGTTTCACGGCAGTTTACAAGGCGTTTTCGTTTCTTACCTACGAGAAATTAGAAGTCTAATAAATTTTCAAATCGGACATACCTTAGTTTCATCGATGATTTGGGATCGTCTATTCTTCGTTCTTCTTCTTTTGACTTACCGTTCTTCGACGAATTACCAGCAAGAGTATCGGAGCGGGGAGAAGACTTAATCATCGGAGCTCATGTTCTTGTTTCTTCATACTGCTGGTTTTATTTGACCGACTAGGTGCGCTTTGTATATTGAAAAAATCAATCACGTGTTTATGATTGGATGTTTTCGACTTAGCGTGGCAGAGTTTCGTAAAACCGGATTAGGTTTAGAGAGTTCAGATTTCTCGTATAGTTTAGGCAACTTTGGTGTTAAGTCAACCGTTGCTGTTTTAGACGATTGATTCGAACTTATACAAAGAAACAAGTCTTTGCGGTTTTATCGTAAAATCACAATGGAAATTCCGATTGAGACGAAACGAGAATCAGTGCAATCGAGACTCGAGAGAGAAACTCGAGGATTGGTTCAGCTCGACGTAGGGCAAGTCGGGTGAACCCTTTCAGCTCGCCATGTGGCGATCTGGATGGTAAGAACCCTTGGGGAAAAGTCAGCGTCTCTTGGGCGAGCTAGGCGCTTGGTTCAGCTCGCCGTATGGCGAGCTAGCTAGCTCTACGTTCGGCGAGCTAAGACGCTTGGCGCGGGTGATCTCGATTTGTCGAGTTGAACTGTTTTCGTTGTAGAATCTCAATGGAAAGTCCGATTGAGACGAAACGAAAAGCTGTACGACTATTGTTTAGAGTAATATCAGGCTCACCATGAGTTGGATTGTGCGGTCCCTCGGGGAAAAGTCAGTGCGTCGAGGACGAGGAGAAAGGCCGACAAGCCTACCGAGGTGGCGAGTTGGGTTGTTTAGCCAACTTACCATCTTGGCGAGCTAGACAGTATCGTCCCACTCGCCGTATTAGCGAGCTGAACGGTATAGCCAACTCCACGTGTAGACTAAGATTCAATCGCGAGTAACCTAGGGATTTTTCCGCGAGTGACCTAGGTTTTTGTCGCGAATAACCTGGAGTTTTTCCGTGAGTAACCTAGGGGTTTTCCACGAATAACCTAGGTTTTTTTACGCGAGTAACCTAGGGATTTTCCGCGGGCGACCTAGGGTTTTGCCGCAAATAACCTAGAGTTTTTCCGCGAACAACCTAGGTTTTTGCCGTGAATAACCTAGAGTTTTTCCGCGAGTAACCCAAGGTTTATTTCGCAAGTAACTTACGGTTTGTTCCGCGGTTTCTGGGAGAGCAAGTTTTATTTTTCCGAAAAAAGTTCTCGGAAAACATCTTTTGCTTAACCCGTGAGATTTGTCCAACTCGGAAATAAGAAAAACACTATGAGGTTTGATAGATTTTACCGTTGCCCTTAGTGATCTGAGATAGAAATCATGAGCTTGTTTTGTTTCTCTTCCCGTGGCGAACAATCGCGAATAGGTTTTCGATTGTTGAGTACTACAGCGTTTGCGTGAGCATTGGCTGTAGGAGCAGTCGCTGCTGGAGTTGTTTTACCAGCGTCTTTTTTCGAGTTGCGACTTTGTCTTTCATACATCCAGACATCGTTTTGGTCAAGCGTTTTGCAGCCATGAGTAAGAGTAATCCAACCCCCCCCCCCTCCTTCTAGCGCCAAACTGTGGGAAACGAAATTCACACTTGTCGATTTCCGTTAAATAAGGAAACTTAGGAAAACCCTAATTTTCCAGAGGAACCAGATCTCTGCGAAGGCCAACGACAAGTAACCAAATAAATGCGGAAAAATACGAAAACGTAATAAAACCAATTTAAAGAAAAAGTAGATCTTATTTCGATTTCGCGTAAAAGCGTTGCGATCATTACAAGGGTTTACAATGGTTTTGGCCGCATGGCCATTAGTGAGTTATCAACATAAAAACCTTAAACCTAATCGAGTCGTAGCTCGATAACAAAAGACGGAAAAAGATAAGAAAAAGGATTTGATTGATTTCGGACTGAACCTTATGAAAGGCTGCCTACGTACCCCTTTCGAGGATCAAGTCGAACGTAGTTCAGTTGATAGAGCTGGACCAGAGATCGAACCGCCTAGGCGAGTTCGTCTAGTAATTGAGCGCCAGTCATAGAAACCAAACTTGTCGAGAAAAAAGCCTAAGTTTCTAAGTGCGGAAAATTCTAAGTTTAGAAAAGTTGTAAAAGTCTCAGATGAGAGCTCTGAAATTCGTCCCCTTGCTTCTGCCCTATGCCTCTTGCTTATATACTCCCTTCCTATGCGGTTTAGTCTTTCCATTTCGCCCAGATTCGAGTTTATCGGGAATCTTCCATTTATCTCGATCTTTCCTTTTTTTCGCGCGGAAATCTTCTATTTATCCTCAAACTTGACATTTATCTTCAAGTTTGACATTTATCTTCTTTCTGCGAGTAAATCGCCAAAACGTCGTTGTATTTTTGGGTTAGATTTCGTTTTAAAGTCGCGAGTGGCTTTTATTGCGTTTTAGGACTTTCCGAGCCGTTTTGCGATAAATCCGTCTACGACTTTAGACGATATCGTTTCCTGATACGCTGCCGTTTTTTTAGATAAGTTTCTCAAGTTAATCGTAAAGGTAGGCAATGTTCGATGTTTCGATTAATCGTTGCCTTTTTTTACGATTTACTCGGGGTTTTATTGAAAACGCTTTTTGTACGATTTTTACGAAAAATCTCGAATAAATCGTATAGTTTAGGCAATATTCGGTGTTTCGTTTAACCGTTGCCGTTTTATACGATTTCCTCGAGTTCTTTTCGAGAAAACAAAGTTTTACGGTTTTTATCATAAAACTCGAACGATAAGACAGATCGAGACGAAACGGGAGACATTTCGATTGTGATTCGGAATACGATCGTGTCAAAGGACGTATGCCTTGAATCAAGGATGTGGGAGATCGAGGCTCGGGATGGTCGGCTTGACGTACAGCGAGCTAGTTCAGCTTGGCCAGCTCGCCGTATGGCGATCTAGGCGATAAGAACCCTTGGGGCAAAGTCAGCGCCTCTTGAGAAGCTTCTAGTTCGCCCAACGGCGAACTAATCCGGCTGTCTTAGTTCGCCGTTGGGAGAACTAGTCGGGACGAGACTAGTTCGCGTTTTACGGTGGTTTCGGTTTTTCGCGGTTTTTTGCTTATCTCGGACGGTCGTGTAATCGACGTTTGTTTCATTTTTCCGAGATAACGATCTTCCGAGTTTTTCGCGGATTTCTTTTGTTCAGAAATCTCTTTTACATTTATAAAACGATTCTTCGAGTTTTATAAAACGATTTCTCGAGTTTTATAAAACGATTTCTCGAGTTTTATAAAACGATTCTTCGAGTTTTATAAATTGATTTCTCGAGTTTTATAAAACGATTTCTCGAGTCTTATAAAACAATTTCTCGAGTATTATAAAATGACTTCTCGAGTTTTATAAAACGATTCTTCGAGTTTTATAAAACGATTTCTCGAGTTTTATAAAACGATTTCTCGAGTTTTATAAAACGGCTTCTCGAGTTTTATAAAACAATTCCTCGATTTCTCGAGTTTTATAAAATGATTTCTCGATTTCTATAAAAGATCTCTCGAGTTTTTATAAAACAGAAACTTCTTTTATAAAACGATTTCTCGAGTTTTATAAAACGATTTCTCGAGTTTTATAAAACAATCTCTCGAGTTTTATAAAACGTATTTTTATTTTTTGTTTTGCGGAGACTTTTAGCCATTGATTCCGTCCTGACCAATTTTGACACCAACAACTTCAAAACCCCCGGGTGGAGTGACGATATATACAATGTCCTTAAGTTCTCCATGTAGGAATGCTGTCTTTAAATCGAGATGATGTATTTCCCACGCATTAGAAGCTGCAAGATTGATAAGCAACCAAATTGTCTCTATGCCCATAGGAGCAAACACTTCTTCATAATCTATTCCATGTCTTTGAACATATTCCTTTGCAACGAGTCGAGCTTCGTACTTATTAATTCTTTCATCTGAGTTTCTTTTGATCTTGAATACCAACTTTAAACCTATTGCCTTTGCTCCTTGTGGTAAATATTCGAAAGTCCATGACTCAAGCTTTGTGATAGAGAAAATCTCATCTTCACAAACTCTTAGCCACTATTTGAATTCTCTTGCTTCTTCAAAACTCAACAGTTCATTGTTTAGACTCAACAAAAAACGTTATCCTTCTTCCTCCGCAAGTAACACATAATCTTCATGGTACTTTGGCTCAGAAATTTCTCTTTGTGACCTTCTTAACACTGGTCCTTCCGCATATTGAGTCTATGTCACGTTATGATCATCTTCACTCTCATTATCAGAAACGTCTGATATAGTGTTATATTCCTCATTACCAACTTCTCTTGGTTCTATTAGTTCCCAACATCTTTCTCTTGGATTCCATAATTCCCAAAAGATCCGAACATGATTTTGAAGTTTCCCGCTTTGTCCTGGTCCGAGCCTCAACGATCCCAATTCCAGCCCTTTGATTCATCAAACACCACATCTCGACTCACTATTATCTTCTGTTTTCGTGGATCAAACAGCTAATATGCATTAGAACCCGGTTTTGTTCCAAGGTAAACTAGCATACGAGACCTATTATCAAGTTTCTTTAGAAAATTTGCTTCCACTCTTGCATACCCAATACAACCAAAAACACGGATGTGGCTGATATTTGGCCTCTGGTCATGATATACTTCATATGGAGTTCGATCCTTAAGCACCCTTGTTGCTATACAGTTCAAGAGATAGGTGGTATACCTTATTGTGTCTCCCCAAAAGTAATTTGGATTGGACAAGTGCTTCATAATACTTCTTGTCATCTCCATCATTGTCCTATTGCGTCTCTCGACTACGCCGTTTTTTTGCGAGGTATATGGAGCAGTTAGATGTCGCTTTATCCCTGCAAATGCACAAAAAGAGTTGAAATCATGTGATACAAACTCACCACCTCTGTCTGTCCTAAAGGGTTGTACACATGAACCTGAATCTTGTTCCACGATCCTGAACTTGTTGAATGCATCCCCTATATCTTTTAGAAGATTTGTCCACATGTACCTAGAGAAATCATCGATAAGAACAAACACATATTTGTTACCAGCACTTGTATGTGGGCTTATAGGACCACATAGATCTCCATGGAAAAGTTCAAGCTTCTTAGAAGCTCGATAACTTGTGGCTTTTGGAAACGCCTGTCTTGGTTGTTTTCCTTATAAACATGATCCTCACACCTTCTTCTCTACGTCTATATGCGGAATTCCTATCACCAGAGCTCGTTAGATCATTGATTTCATGGTCTCAAAGTTGATATGCCCCAATCTTGCATGCCATCTATGAGAATAACTTGTCATTGTAGAAAATAAAGATATATCATCCTTTAGTCCCATACGGACTTTATATAGTCTATTCTTTGATCTAAACGCCTTAGCAATTAGTTTCCCATCCCTGTCATGCATTACAAGGTATTCCCTTTTCATTCTCACGTCGCATCCTGATTCTGTTGTCTGTCCAAGACTGATAATATTGCTCTTGAGGTCAGGGATAAAGTAAACATCTGTTATTTTTCTTGCATTAGAATGAAAATTCTGTTTAAAGTACATAAGGTGTGGGGAGTTATCAATACCAAGTGGAAGACGCAGATAAGAGAGACATGGCCATAGCTCTATTGTTTCAGGCAATATCGGAGGCGCTTATTTTGCAGGTTGGGGAACTAGATACAACAAAAAAGATATGGGAAGCAATCAAAATGAGACATGTGGAAGCGGAGAGAGTTAGAGAAGCAAGGTTACAAACTTTAATGTCAAGTTTTGATCGTGACAAGATGAAAGACACATAGACCATAGATGAATTTTCTGAGAAACTGTCTTGAGATATCATCAAATTCGAGCACCCTATGAGAAGAGATAGAAGAATCGAAGTTAGTCAAGATGTTTCTAAAAAGTCTTTCGCGCAAGAAATTTATACATATCATAGCTGCATTAAAGCAAGTACTTGACCTCAAAACCACAAGCTTTGAGGATATTATAGGCCGGTTAAAAGCCTATGAAGAACAAGTGAATGAAGAAGAAGAAGAAGCTTCGGAAGATCAAGGCAAGTTAATGTATGCGACCATGGAATCACAAGCAATCTGCGATCTCAACTACGAGTATAACAGAGGACGAGGGCATGGAGAACGCTTCAATAATAGAGGACGAGGTCGTGGACGTTTCAATGGACCATGAGATGCATCGAGGGTCACTTGTTTTTGTTGTGACAAGATAGGACATTTCGCATACAACTGTCCTGAATGGTTACTCAAATTACAGGAATCACAAGAAAGTGGAAACAATGAAACACAAGAAGCAGAGGAGCTCATGATGCATGAAGTTGTTTATTTGAATGAAGGAAAAATAATACCGAGTAACTGCGAAGCACAGGCTGGAGAATATGATATCTGGTACCTCGATATTGGAGCATCAAACCACATGAGTGGAGATCGACGGTATTTCTCCAGCATTGACGACTCTGTTTCAGGGAAGGTCGGGTTTGGTGATGACTCATGTATTGATTGATATCAAGGGAGAAGGGGGTAATATAGTTTACAGACAGAAATTGAGATGTAGTTGGTTGCGATAAAAATGGGACACTTGATTGACGAGGCTCGTCCCTCCTTTAGTTTCATCGTCGAGGTTACAATAAGATCTCCCATTGCTGGTTCTGATACCAAATATTGTTGTAATCACTTTGTATAAAAACACAATTATAAGAATAACTCTTCTTATCAGCTTAAGAAATTTGCCCAAAACTTAAACTCTAACAATCTCTCAAATCACACATAACAGATGTTATAACTTGACATCAATATATATAGTGACATATGATCTTAATCCTATTAGTAAATACTTATCTCGATATTTCCTAAACACAATATAATCCTTTTATTAAATCATAATTCAACTAGGATTAGGACGACTTGATGTTTAAGCTATCTTCAAGTTTACTCAAACATGTTCATCATAATGGTACCATCGGGATGATATGTTTTTTGTAACTTGAAACCATGGGATGATATTGTTTATCAATTCTCTCATGACTCCAATATATCCACAATGCAAATTAATCACATAGTAGGTATAGTCACCATATTTTAGATTGTCCTTTTAATAATAATTAACTTGCTAATTTTTTAAAATAAAATCATGAAAGCAAGCTGTTTCGTCGGATTCCCAACTAAATATGCCAGTTCAGTAAGATTGACGGAAATAAAATAAGAAAACGTAAACAATACCGAGTTTAGTAAGCTTTTACATGAAAAATATATAATAAAATTAGTCTAGCATGAAAATATTAAATATAACAAAATTATTGGAGAAATATCTCATAACACCTCGGCAAATCTGATATTCTAAAGCCCTTTATCAAAAAAAAAATAAAAATAAAATCTGAATATTCTAGAAAGGAAGCCCTGTGCACGGAGGAACATGTGATGTGTTAAGACTTTATCGTATAATCGTATACTGGGTGTGGGTGTTTGATTTAACTTGTGTTTAACATAAATTCACAAACCGTTGATTTTTTACAAATTTATTTTTATATATTGTAATTTACATATAAAGTAAAATATATTATTTTATAATATAAATATTTAATAATAATTTTTATTTGTACATAATAATATATTAGAAGTTTTATAACTTGATGCAATTTGATGTAATCGTACTATTCATATACTAACATGTTGTTTTTTGTTAATTTATTTTAATTAAAACAACATACTAACAATTATTTTTTTTGAATTAGTTTTCTATGAATTATCATTAATTTTATGATATTTTTAAAAAAAATTGAACTCACACAATTTTATATTTGACTAAATTAAATAAGGTAATATTATATTTAAAAATTATTTTATAATGTATATTATATATTTCGGTTTGTGTTTTTATTTTCATCACAGAGAAAGAAATATCATAGAAATTAATTAACTTAAACTGATTTTAAATGCAATGACATAATCTGTAAATAAAAATAAATAGTATTTAATTTATTGTAAATACAATGGCTAAATGTATAAATAAAAGAAAATATTTAATCTAATATCCATATTTCCAAACAATGTTTCATTTATTTTGCTATCCTTATTTCCAAACAGTACCAAAAGGTACTTCAGTTTTAATAATATAGATTTAAAACCCTGGCTGAACTTGTATGTTCAATTTTTAAAAAGATAACTAGGAGGTTGTTCTCCGCAAATTCGCGGATATAAATATTGTATGGAAATATATATTATGTATATAATGTCATCAATTTTGAATAATAATAAAAAACTTTAGAAATATAATTTATAACTTCAAATAAATTGATAATTAGTTATAAAGTTTCCATAAATTTGATGTATGTAGTAATAACAAATGCTTATTAAATTATATATGTAATTATCACATTAACTTTTGTAACACATATTATGCATCTTTTTCGCATTTTTCTTATTTTTTCTCAATATCATTTTGTTTCTTTTTTATTATTTTTTGCTAATGTTTTCTTAATTTTTTACATATTTTTTGCCAAATATTTCTTTATCTCAAAATAGTATAACCAAATAATATATTTTTTTATAAAAAAGGAGTCAAACCGAGATTTAAAATGATGGTAACTAGTAGTCTGGTAACTGATAAAAGAAACAACGAAGAGATTTACAATGAACGGAACAATTTTTATTAGGTATTCTTTTTTGGTAAAAAAAAATTTATTAAAAAGGAAGGTTGTTTTTATTTTTATAAACAATGAGTTAAAGTGAGACTTCATCTATCTACGAGGGAGATATATACTTACCATTTAAAATGGTGGTAACTAGTATGTTGGTAACTGACAAAAGAAACAACGAAAGAAAACATTTACCAGAACAATTTTTATCAGGTAGCTTATAACTGACAGTTCGCCCTAGTTTTCAACTCTTCCAGACACGATAAACGAGGTAACACTGCACAACTCATTTCTTGACGCTGGCGGCTCCACTTGCCGTTGGCGTCGACTGCCTATTCTCTCCGCTAACTACTCTCCGCCTGGCTCTTCCGCCGTCCGTTTCATCTTCGTCCTTTGTACCATTGTACTCTGTCTCGTCAAGCCCATTGTCAGCCTTCTTCTCTCTTCGCCCATGTCTACAGCCACCTTTTGCAATTGTTTTTCTCCAGATCTGTCGTCATATCCTCCTCCTCCCTTCGCCAGCACTTCTTTCAAGGTCAGATCTGTGAGTCTCTCTGGAAAAGCCGACTACTCTGGAGTTCTTTGTGTCGTCTCATGCCTCTCTCCGGCTTCTCCTCCTCGTCACTCTAGTTCTGCCGTTCTAGTACACCGCTGCATTTCACCGAACCGGTTCGCCGGAACACTAACCGATGGTACCGTTACACCCTATATAGATGGTACTCAAGCCACAAAGTCGGAGCTGCACCATCTCAGGTCACCACTAGAATGGATTCTGGAGCCGTCATCTAGCCTTGACACCATCCCTTCTCCGTTGCTACAAATCTCTACCACCTCGCCCCACACAGTCGTGATGAGCTTCAATTTCCGACTATAGATGGTTTCCACCGTCTCTGGCGAACGTTTTGTGTTTGTCCCGCGACTGTTCTCCAAGACCCAGACCCACCCATTTCGTCAAGGCTTCTATGGAGCTAGGCTATATCGTTTAAACCCCTTTTTCTAGTAACCACCGGATCTATTGTGCAAGAGTGTTGGTCCGCTAGATTTACTCATGACTATCTCACTGCTTTGTGTCTATCACATTATGCTGTCTCAAGCATCAACGGTTCTTCAAAAGACCGGTTTTGTGGCTTTCTCGGTCTCTTCGTCGCTGACCTTACTGTGCAAGAGGGTGAACTCGCCAGATTTACAAGCTACATCATCATTGCGAGTCCATCACAATATGATGTCTCAAGCATCAATGGTCTTTCACAGTGTCAACTATGCCACCTTCAAACCGGAGTGGTGTCCAACCAACCCGAATCTTTTTACCTCTTATCCGATGTTTGCTCTGACACATTCTGTTTGAACGAGTATGATGACAATATGCTTAGGTTTTTGGTCACAAATTACTCGACTCGATACGGTAATATTGAGTTTCGAGGTTTGAACCTATTTCAACCATCAGCTATGTCATCAAACTTTATCTTAAGCGTCTCTTTGGAGACAAAGTTAGAGCTCGAGATTCACCTAGTCTCTTTGGTAAGCCTTGTTGGGTTTAAAGCTGTTTATGTTAGTTTCAGCGTTATATCAAGTCAGATAGGACTTCGTTCTCTCAATGTTGCCTATGGTTCTAGAGCTTCTCATCTAAGGTTCTCGACAGTCAACATTTCCACGGCTTCTTATAGGTGTTTCAACGTCGTTTTTGACTATCAATTGTTTTTCCGAACAATCGCCATGGGAACAAAAGTGAAGTTTCCTTTTGGGTTTCTTCATTTCGCTGAACATGTCTTGCCCATGTCTCGCCCCGAGATGATTTTATCTATACTTATTTTGTAATGTTTTCTAGCTTTGTTCTACCGTCGAATATACTTCTGGTTATTATCTTCTCATCATTGAGCACGGCTCTTGTTGTAGTTCGTTTCAGTCTGTAAGGCTTTTATGTTAATATAATCAGTTGGTGTTAAAAAAAAAAACTCTTACCAGGTATGCATATGAAAATCGTACTACGCAAGTTTGGTATTCAAGGTTAAACAAATATACAAAGTGCAAGACTGAGTTCAACTAGTTGATAAGGATAATCTTTTCCTTAGGGTAGTTATATTATTCGGTTAACACAACTGTAGGCAAACCAACAGCACATCGTGCCTTTTTTCTTCTTTTTTTTGTCAACGCACATGGTGCCTTAATTGTCTAATTATTAATTTCAAAGAAGATTCGGTGAAAGCAGGCTCCTCGACCAAATGGATTTGTAGAAATCAAGATTTCAGCATGATAAATATATATCCAAATTTTGTAAACTACACCAAACAATATAAAATGCTTTTGTGCCAGGTACACAACACTGGTGTTCACATGGTAAAATGATTTCAACACAAAATATCGCAACGCAAATGTTTCTCTCTCAAAACTGTAAGTTTAATCATCAATACATACTAAGTACATTAATGACCTGCTTATACATGTCTAAGAATACCTCCAAAAGACTTTTTATTTTACATGTTGCCAAAATTTTCATATTTGAAATTTACGGGTGTTCTTTTCAGTTGAGTTTTATGACACATACAAAGGCGGAGTTAGAACTTTTTTTGACTAGGTGCAAAATAACGGAAAGAGTGATGTTGGGGTCAAAATCGGTACGACGGAATCAATAGCCAAAATTTCCCGCAAACGCGTAAACGCAACAGTTTTATGAATCTCGAGAATCGCTTTATAAAATTAGAGAATCGTTTTATAAAACTCGAGAATCATTTTATAAAACTTGAGAATCGTTTTATAAAACTCGAGAGATCGTTTTATAAAACTCGAAAGATCGTTTTATAAAACTCGAGAGATCGTTTTATAAAACTCGAGAGATCGTTT
>CAKOAT010260265.1:16448-32819 GCA_932364175.1 Eruca vesicaria subsp. sativa | reverse complement strand
CCTTTGTAATTCCTTGTAATGATCGCAACGCTCTTACGCGAATCGGAAATAAGATCGACTTTCTTTATAAATTCGTTTTATTATGTTTTTCATATTTTTCCGCATTTATTTGGTTACTTGTCGTTGGCTTTCGCAGAGATCCGGTTCCTCTGGAAAATTAGGGTTTTCCTAAGTTTCCTTATTTAACGGAAATCGACAAATGTGAATTTCGGTTCCCACAGTAGTCGGTCTTCGGCGTTATATTTAGGAACGACAATCGAGGTAGTGCTGGGGCTACCCTTCTTTCGCGCTTTCTTCAGGTTAAGCTGATCTCGAAGGTTGGGAGGGTGCATCTCCTTCCGATGGACGTTGAGGTATGCTCGGAGATCGGAAGATCCGGTGTCGTCATCCGATGACATTCCCTTCGAGAGAGGATGACTTGGATCCGTTTCCTATTCTTGGGCTGTTCCTAGTCGGCATCTTGTTCATCTCAGGGGTGACCCGCAGCGTTTTTCATCGGACGTGCCCGGGCGAGCTTCTTCCCCACGACGGGGCTTGTCGTTTGTTTTTTTAGATTTCTTGTCTTTGTTTTTGCTCCAGATTTTATCGGTGTTCACCCTCGACTTTGGAGGCTCGGCGTCGATCTGCCCAGCTGCATACTTTGCAATGAGGTGCTTGCCTAGGTTCCTGCAGTCTTTGGTATCATGACTCTTGGTGTTGTGATACTTGCATAATTTGTTCGTTTTGCTTTTTCGTGGGGACCTAGACCCAGAGGGTGACTTGGTGCCATCTTCTTTGCGATAATAATTGTTCCAGTCTTTTCCCCGGACTACGATAGTGGATGGAGGGGATTCGTCTCTGTCGACATGATAAATGTACCCCTTTTTTTGGTCGTTACGATCTCCGATGAAGTATTGACGAGGTTCAAGGCGTGTATTTTGTCGGGAGTCATAATTCTTCGTTGTTCCCGATTTGTCCGAGTTTCGTTTGTTATGTATTGCCCGAGTATCTTCTTCCATGCGGATGAAATTGTGCGAACAGGCGATAGCATCCTCCAGTGAGGTCGTCAAACTTCGGTAGAGATCTTGTCGGAACGGTGAATGAACATACAATGCGTTCTGGAGAGGTTCGACGGCCATTCTGTCTGAGGCATTCACTTTGGAGGACAAAGTTTTGAACTTTCCCATGAATTCTTTGAGGCTCTGTCCAGAAGTCTGCGACATCTTCCACAGGTCGGAGGCAGTGGCTCCCTGGCGGGTGAACATGATGTAGTGCTTTAAGAAAGCAGAAGACAAGTCATGGAAACTATCAATGGAATTCTCTGTTAGTCGGGAAAACCATGTCAATGCCAGCCCGGTGAGGCTTTCGACAAAGAGCTGAAAAATACCGGCGTCTCTTTCTTCATCCGAGAATCGTGACCTGCCCATCATGATATTGAAAGCGGTCACATGATCCGTCGGGTCACATTCGCCAGCATAGGTAGGCAGTCGGAGTTTTTCAGTCAGGCGGATCTTGACGCTGCTTATTCGCGCTGTGAAAGGAGTGCGTAATGACTTGGCGAGGACGCGATCGATTTGAGGTGCAGCACTCGTAGGGTGGTGGATCTGAGACGTTATGGTCTGGAGCGACAGTTTGAGCCGGCTATTTCCTGTGCAGTCTGGGGGTCCAACCCTCTAGCCGGTTGAACAGAATCATCCGTCGGGGTTTCTCCGGGTTGCATCGGCTGGTTGGCCAGGGTCGGTGTAGGGTTGGTGTTGAAGAGAAACCGGCGGAATGAAGCGATGTCTCTGACTGCTCCTTCGGGTGGTGAAAAGATGGCGGCTAGGGCCGCGAGCTGGGCGTTTGTTTCTTTATGGGCTTCGTCTTGTTGAGCGAGGCGGGCCATGACGGAGTCCATGAAGTTTTTGAGAGTTGTGGTGACCGGGGTCTCCAGCGGCTGGTTCCCGGAAGAGTCTTCTTCGTTCGCCATGTTCGTCACACTACTTCGTTATGCCCCACGGTGGGCGCCAACGGTTTGAACCGAGTTTGGTGATAACAAGTATATGATCGACTGAAACTCGTCGGTCGGTTACTACGAAGGTGCGAACAAACGATTAGAACAAAGAACCAGTTTATTGATTAAAGAGAAAGTGGATACAAAGAGGACACCGGTGCTCGGGAGCTACCGGGGTTGTACGGACATGTATAAGAGCAACAAGATAAGTGAAACCTTAGTTTTGCTGCCGCTTAGCCAGTCTATTTTCCAATCCCTTCTAAGTTCGGTATCTCTTCGCCTTTATAGGTGGTCGTACGGACAACCCTAATGGGCCGTTTCCTTTGCTCCATGGGCTTCTAAATGAGCCGAATCCACTTGCTCGGTACGGAACGATGACGTGTACCCATCCCGAATTCCTTGTCGTCTTGCGGACACGAACTCTCCTCGCTTACTTGGGCCGAGTAACGGGCCGCAGCCTTTATTCGATGGGCCTTGAAGGTAGAATATAAATCCGTCCCCTACAATAATGGTTGCAAATTAAAGAACTAAATAGCAATAACTCTCCTTACCATCAGACTGATAGTATCAGAGTAGTCTACACCATCTTCTTGAAGAAACCTTAGAGTCACTAACCGATTTTTCAGTTTATTCAGTGACCCTCAGCACTAAGCTTTGTTCTGAGGAAAAAAAATATGAGGAGAAGGAGGAGAGACACGAGATGCGAGGAGAAAAGGGGAAATCAGGAGAGAGAAGGAGAGGGCGAGGAGAAAGAAAGGGAGAAAAAAAGACAGGAAAGCTTGGAGGAATTTTGTGAAAGTTCACTATATCAGTATGAAGCAACCTACGAGTACTTCAGAAAACCTTTCTGATATATTAGAAATCTGTAAAGAAATTTTCTAGATCTGTTTAATCCGAATTACTCTCAGTAATACATGACTAGAGACGAGCCAGTTTTGAACTCTCAAGTAGAAAACTCTTAACTTTATCGAAAATGATCTCCCGCAGGTGTTCTTTCTTTAGCAATTCCTTAACCTCCATTTTCAGCGCGATGAAATCTTCCATCTTGTGACCGTGGTTATTGTTGAAGTCGTTATTGTGGAAGTCGCACCACAGGTTTGGGTTTCGGAAGGAGTCAGGTGCTTTCATCTTCTGAGGACACTTGACATGTTTGTGCATAAAGCTCAAGAAATGACCGCAGAGAACCACTAGCTCCTCTCATAATTTTAGAGTCTGAAGGGAAAGCTTGTCGAACACCAAAAACAGTTGGAACGAAGTGCTGAGAAGCTCACCCAACTCAAAGCGGAGAATCTTGTTCTCAAAGACAAAAATCAATCCTTCCATACAACGAGCAAAAAGAGGAAATTCCGAACCCAAGTTCGTCCCATGCCGTCCTTGAACACGCCTACCGGTGAAGGTGACAACACCTGACATGCTCCACCACTGAATGGGGGAACCGCAACAGGGGATAGCCTAATAGGAAAAACTTGATTACATGTCGTAGAAGACATCGACTTCGAGATGGACACCAAAGAGGAAATACCAAAAGTAGCAACAGCAGCAAGATTCACTTCAACCGCCTACTTCGAGCGGGTGTGCTCCAAAAAATTCGACGTCATCCAATCTATTGTTGAAAGGATCCCAAGGGTAGCTCCCTTGATCGGAGAAGAAATCCTGACTCCTACGACGACACCCCCTTCGCGGATGAAATCGCGCTAATAGAGATGCTGAGAAGTTTCTCTTTCCCAAACATGAGAATGTATAACGGCACTAGCAATCCAGATAATCATATCTCAATACAAGCAACGGATGCTCACTGTAGAAATCCATAAAGAGCAGAGGGAATCAACCATGTGCAAAGTATTTGACTCAACTCTAACAGGGTCTGCAAGCAGCATGAGCCTGGAGAAAACCTCGGATGATCTCTAAAAAATCCTCAAGCATCGAGCTGAGCCATTATGCAGCTACATAGCGTGCTTAAACCAGGAGAGAGGGTGGCCATCTTGGGATGCATTACCTCAACAAAAATCTCGGCCTTCAAGAGAGGCCTCCTCCCTGATGGGGACCTCTACAAAGAACTGACCAAGTACCTATGTAAGACTATGGAAGACGTATGACATATCATGATTTTGACCCACTTTTAGTCATGTTATATGAGTGTTTCAATAACTATTTATTATATGATAGAGGATTTTTAGAGTATTTATAGGTTCAGGTACGTTCTGGAGAAATATGGTGATTTTAATGTCTTTTGGAACCTTTTGAGTGCAGAACTACACAGATGCGTCAGATGTTAGCTACGGATGGACATATTCCCACTGTTAGATTGAGCCTATCTTTTGACAAAAGATATAGTTTTTAGTTAGATTTCCAATTCCACCGGTCTGAGGTGAATCAGCATCATGTCGCAGAATTTTTGCTCGATTTACTAAAGAGTGGTTAGTGTACCTCGTGAGAAGAAGCTGTCGAGAAGATAAAGGAAAATCGATTGATGCAGCGCCTGTTGGTGTCAAAATCGGTCACAACAGAATCAATGGCAAAAAATCTCCGTAGAAAATATAAAAGAAATCATTTTATAAAACTCGAAGAATCGTTTTATAAAACTCGAAGAATCGTTTAATAAAACTCGAGAATCGTTTTATAAAACTCAAGAATCGTTTTATAAAACTCGAAGAATCGTTTTATAAAACTCGAGAATCGTTTTATAAAACTCGAAGAATCGTTTTATAAAACTCGAGAATCGTTTTATAAAACTCAAGAATCGTTTTATAAAACTCAAGAATCGTTTTATAAAACTCAAAGAATCGTTTTAAAAAACTCGAGAATCGTTTTATAAAACTCGAAGAATCATTTTATAAAACTCGAGAATCGTTTTATAAAACTCGAAGACCGTTTTATAAAACTCGAGAATCGTTTAATAAAACTCGAGAATCATTTTATAAAACTCGAGAATCGTTTTATAAAACTCGAAGAATCGTTTTATAAAACTCGAGAATCGTTTTATAAAACTCGAAGAATCGTTTTATAAAACTCGAGAATCGTTTTATAAAACTCGAAGAATCGTTTTATAAAACTCGAAGAAACGTCTTATAAAACTCGAGAATCGTTTTATAAAACTCGAAGAATCGTCTTATAAAACTCGAGAATCGTTTTATAAAACTCGAAGAATCGTTTTATAAAACTCGAGAATCGTTTTATAAAACTCGACGACCGTTTTATAAAACTCGAGAATCGTTTTATAAAACTCGAAGACCGTTTTATAAAACTCGAGAATCGTTTTATAAAACTCGAGAATCTTTTTATAAAACTCGAGAATCATTTTATAAAACTCGAGAATCGTTTTATAAAACTCGAAGATCATTTTATAAAAACTCGAAGAATCGTTTTATAAAAATCGAGAATCATTTTATAAAACTCGAGAATCGTTTTATAAAACTCGAAAATAGTTTTATAAAACTCGAGAATCATTTTATAAAACTCGAGAATCGTTTTATAAAACTCGAAGATCGTTTTATAAAACTCGAAAATCGTTTTATAAAACTCGAGAATCACTTTATAAAACTCGAGAATCGTTTTATAAAACTCAAAGATCATTTTATAAAACTCGAGAATAGTTTTACAAAATCGCGAAAAACCGAAACCGCCGCAAAACGCGAACTAGTCACGACTAGTTCGTCTGCTGGCGAACTAAGCCGAGCTGGCTTAGTTCGCCAGCAGGCGAATTAGAGACTCCCCAACGGCGAACTAAGAGGTGCTGACTTTGCCCCACAGGTTCTTATCGCATAGTTCGCCATATGGTGACCTAGCCAAGCTGAACTAGCTCGCCGTACGTCGAGCCGACCATCCCGAGCCTCGATCTCCCACATCCTTGATTCAAGGCATACGTCCTTCGGCACGATCGTATTCCGAATCACGGTCAAAATGTCTCCCGTTTTGTCTCGATCCGTCCTATCGTTCGAGTTTTACGATAAAAACCGTAAAACTTTGTTTTCTCGAAAAGAACTCGAGGAAATCGTATAAAACGGCAACGGGTAAATGAAACACCGAATTGCCTAAATTATACGATTTATTCGAGATTTTCATAAAAATCGCTCAAAACAAGTTTTTAATAAAACCCCGAGTAAATCGTAGAAAACGGCAATGATTAATCAAAACATCGAACATTGCTTAGCTTTACGATTAACTCGAGAAACTTATCCAAAAACGGCATCGTATCAGGAAACGATCTCGTCTAAAGTCATAAAACGCGATAAAAGCCACTCGCGACTTTAAACGAAGTCCAATCCGAAGATACGACGACGTTTTGGCGATTTACTCGCAGAAAGAAGATAAATGTCAAACTTGAAGATAAATGTCAAGTTTGAGGATAAATAGAAGATTTCCGCGGGAAAAAAGGAAAGATCGAGCTAAATGGAAGATTCCCATTAAACTCGAATCTGGGCAAAATGGAAAGACTAAACCGCCTAGGAAGGGAGTATATAAGCAAGAGGCATAGGGCAGAAGCAAAGGGACGAATTTCAGAGCTCTCATCTGAGACTTTTACAACTTTTCTAGACTTAGAATTTTTTGCACGTAGAAACTTAGGCTTTTTCTCGACAAGTTCGGTTTCTATGACTGGCGCTCAATTACTAGACGAACTCGCCCAGGCAGTTCGATCTCTGGTCCAGCTCTATCAACTGAACTACGTTCGACTTGATCTTCGAAAGGGGTACGTAGGCAGCCTTTCATAAGGTTCAGTCCGAAATCAATCAAACCATTTTTCCTATCTTTTTCCGTCTTTCGTTATCGAGCTGCGACTAGACTAGATCTAGGGTTTTATGTTTGTAACTCACTGATGGCCCCTGCGGCCAAAGCCTTTGCAATTCCTTGTAATGATCGCAACGCTCTTACGCGAATCAGAAATAAGATCGACTTTCTTTATAAATTCGTTTTATTGCGTTTTTCCCCATTTATTTGGTTACTTGTCGTTGGCTTTCTCAGAGATCCGGTTCCTCTGCGAAATTAGGGTTTTCCTAAGTTTCCTTATTTAACGGAAATCGACAAGTGTGAATCTCGGTTCCCACAGTTTGGCGCTAGAAGGAGGGGGGCTCGGATTACTCTTACTCATAGCCGCAAAACGCTTGATCAAAACAATGTCTGGATATATGAAAGACAAAGTCGCAACTCGAAAAATACGCTTGTAAAACAACTCCAGCAGCGACTACTCCAACAGCCAACGCTCACGCAAACGCTATAGTACTCAACAAAATCGAAAACCTAATCGCGACTCTTCGCCTCGGGAAGAGCAACGAAACAAGCTCACGATTTCTCTCTCAGATCACTAAGGCCAACAATAATATCTATCAAACCCCGTAGTGTTTTTCTTATTTCCGAGTTGGACAAATCTCACGGGTTGAGCAAAAGACGTTTTCCGAGAACTTTTCGGAAAAATAAAACTTGCTCTCCAAGAAACTGCGGAACAAACCGTAAGTTACTCGCGAAATAAGCCCTAGGTTACTCGCGGAGAAAGCCCTAGCTTTACTCGCGGAGAAAGCCCTAGGTTACTCACGGAAAAACCCTAGGTTGCTCGCGGAAGAACCTTAGGCTACTCGCAGAATCGGGCAATACTATCCAGCCGAAAAGACGGTGAGTTGGACAAGCAACCTAGCTCGCCATCTTTGTGAGCTGACCGGCTTTCCACCTCGTCCTAGAGGCACTGGTTATAGCTATCCAACCAGTGAGTCCGCACAATCCAACTTATAGCTATGGTGAACCTGATCGTACTCTAAACAATAATCGCACTGCTTTTCGTTTCATCTCATTCAAAGTTTCCGTTGAGATTTTACAACAAAAACAAGAGAGTTTGAGGAATCGGGACTGTGCTCGCCGACTCACCATTAGGCAACTCGGACAAGCTCGACGGATCGAAACATTTCCATCTCGAATCTTGATCGAGACGCTTTTCATTTCGTCATTTCCATCGAGACTCTACAACGAAAACAAGTCAACTCGACGAATCGAGCTCACCCGCGCCAAGCGTCTTAGCTCGCCAAACGTAGAGCTAAACGAGCGTCTTAGCTCGCCGAACATAGAGCTAGCTAGATCGCCATACGGCGAGCTGAACCAAGCGCCTAGCTCGCCCAAGAGATGCTGACTTCGCCCCAAGGGTTCTTACCATCCAGATCGCCACACGGCGAGCTGAAAGGGTTCACCCGACTTTCCCTACGTCAAGCTGAACCAATCCTCGAGTTTCTCTCTCGAGTCTTGACCGCGCTGATTCTCGTTTTGTCTCAACCGGAATTTCCATCGGGATTTTACGATAAAACCGCAAAGACTTGCTTCTTCGTATAAGTTCGAATCAATCGTCTAAAACGGCAACGGTTGACTTAACACCAAAGTTGCCTAAACTATACGAGAAATATGAACTCTCTAGACCCAATCCGGTTTTACGAAACTCTGCCACGCTAAGTCGAAAACATCCAATCACAAACACGTGATTGATTTTTTTCGATATACAAAGCGCACCTAGTCGGTCAAATAAAACCAACAATACGAAGAAACAAGAACATGAGCTCTGATGGTTAAGTCTTCTGCCCGCTCCGATAATCTTGCTGGTAATTCCTCGAAGACCGGTAAGTCAAAAGACGAAGAACGAAGAATAGACGATCCCAAATCATCGATGAAACTAAGGCATAACTCGCAAACCGATCCAATCTCTCGTACAACCGAGAAACGATCGCCACGCATTCAAACATACTCATTTCCTAAAAGAAAGAGGGAGCTAGAGACGCTGACGTTGTCTTAAAACCGACTCGCTCCTAGAAGTTTTCGTAAATCAGACATACTCCAAGTCATCTCCGATCCACCATGGTCTTTAATCGACCCGCATTGTCGATCATCCCAATCCTTCAAACGAAACTCATTTTTCTTCTTTCGCCGAACATTTTTCCTCGCACCAATAAAACGCTTTCTAAAATAAGCGGAAAAATATTCGGACGATGCAACGCCTCATCGAAATCATCCCAAAAGCAAACGACAATCTAAAAACCGTCTAAGCTCTAAAGACTGACCCAAACTGTCTGGGAAATAATCTCGAGGACTATACAGCATCTCTCGTCGCAACCATGCGGTTAGAAAACTCTGCGAAACTTCAGGGTGAAAGTCGATAATTTGCCGAAGTCATAAAGATCTTCTCGAACTTGATAAAACAAGTGTCGTATAAGAATCGAAAAATTATACGAGAAATCTTTAGGCGTCAAAACAGTGCTATCATTTTCCGTCGAATCAAGTGAGTCACGGAATAATATCAAGAACATTTGTGGCAAAAGAAAAATCGAGAACACAAAGCAGCAATAGAGAACATGTTCTCCCTTCTCGCGACTGATCATATTGCTGATCATGTGATTCATTCCGTCCGAGAAACCCGCCAAAACATTTTGCGACTAGATCTCGGTGAAATAAATTTTCGTAAAACTCCGCGAGTGACTACGAAAAAACCATCACCGAAGAATCAAAAACTAAGCGGAAAGGTTTCTCGAAAAATCTGCGGAAACATTCTTAACCCAATGCATCGTGTCGATTACTAAATTCATCGCCCGTTACTTACGAGAGAAATCTTTCGTATGGTCAGGATCATGTCATAACGAAGTAACTTTCAAAAGTAAACGTAACAGGTTTTGCCAAAAGTACTTTCCTTAAAGCGAAAACCAAGCTATACGATCCGACACTGGGCGGCCAATCTAAACTTTGCCTCCTCGCGACACGATCTGAAAGATCTCACTCTTTATCCCATCGGTTCACGAGCATCCGCTCTCATTCCTCTCGTTTACATCCGAGAATGAGACCGCCCCGCAAACGACTCCGCACGGGCTCTGCATCGAGCTTCTTAGGATCTGTCTCCCTCGAGTAAAAAAGAAACAACTTCCATACAAAGGAAAGTTTATACGAAACTTTCATCGTATAAATCAAACCTACAACGGAAAAACGTTTTCTATAAACACGGGCATACTTGGCATATCAAGCTTGACAAACGCTACTTGGCTATTGTCCGATCGCGCTTCAGTTCAATGCCAAGTTTACAAACCGACTCGACCTTTTCGATAGCACGAAAGTGTCGTGGTCTAATCCTCTACCAAATACGACCTTGGCTGTGCGGCTGAACACAACCTTCACGCTAAGCCAATACGTTCAACGGATAATGCAAACTTGTCGAAAATCGGCTAAGTTCTGTATTCTCGTGATTCACTCTATTCCCGAAGCAAGTTGCCTACAAAATCCGACATATAAGAAAACACTCGTACCAGAGCTTCTAAAGCCGTACGAATTTTGGAAGGTCAACACTTCACAAAGCACCGTAACGAAAACGCTTCGTTCGGGGAAACAATTTACACGAACTCTCGGTCCTAATTGCTCTAGCACAAATCATAAAACTACCTAACATCCAAACAGGAATGTAAGTTTTAATTGCGAATATCCGCAAACGAACCAAAGTGTTCCTGCAAAACAGGGTTAAAACAAAACCCTCGCAACACCGCGCAACATCTTCGAGCCCGCAACGTTCCGAACACGAAACGCGGCATATAAAATAAAAACCAACTTTCGACACTGCGAGACGTCGCAAACGCCCGGAGATTTTTTTTCGACATAAATACCTTCCTTGATAAAGTCATTTTCTTTGAAGACCTAACAGTCCGTCCGCGACTATAAAATTACGCAAAACTTCTTAACATACGTATCCTTCGCGAAGGCAAAAACAACGTAAACATTTATCGCCTAAAAAGTTTGTTGCTGATCACAACGAACTCACAACAGTCCTAAACAACTTTAAGTTATCTCGCAGAGATAGCTCTCGAACACCCGACACAAGGGTAATAGCGCTATAAAAGAAATCCAAACTTTTGGTCAGCACTCCAGGGCAACTTAGAAATTGTTCCCGGTGAGATGCTCGGTTCCAACCAGACGAATCATATAAGCCAAGACCTATCGCGGATTCTAAATCGGTATGGAATCAGGTTAAAAATCGCAACAGGCAAAACGAAAGCCGACTAGTCATCGCATAGCCTCAATCCGAAAGTAAACCTAGGTCTTGCCCTAAACCCAACACACTGGTCGCTAACGTCTCAAGGCATGAATCGAGATCCTAAAGGCATGTCTCTTCGTCTATATCTAAACGCTCACTCGATTTACTAAACATCCTAAAACGGGCAAACGAACAAGGCGATACATTAAGGGAAAAAGGAATGCGAGACGACAACTCGCGGACCTCCCTCAATATCAACTCATAATCTTCCCGCTACATTCATACGAATAAAGACACACTCTTAAAAACGCAAACTGATTTTTAATAAAGCCGCAAAAGCAGCAGGGACTCAGAGCCGCACACGGCCAGTCCGAAAACTATAACGGCCACGCTCGGCCAGACCAAACTGCCTACGAGGCTAGTCTCAAGGCCGGCAAAGGTCCAGATGCCATCGACATCAATATGCTCGATAATTCCTACAGAACATATAACTAGACCGTAAAGGTCTTGCTAGGAAACAGGTCATACGAACCTTAACTCCGAAACGAACTACGAAAGGCTTAATCCCCTCAAAAGGGTACGTAGGCAGCCTTCACAAGGTGCAGCCCTAATCTTAAACGCTTTCCGCTCCCTGGAGAGTGGAAAGATCACTTTCAGTGGACCTTTCCAACCATTAATTCCGCCTAACTTACCTAAAACTGGCTAACCACTCGCAAGAACCTTACGCTAAAGGCTCAAGATTCTGGCGAGCTGGGGGGCTAACTGTTGGTGTCAAAATCGGTCACAACGGAATCAATGGCAAAAAATCTCCGCAGAAAATATAAAAGAAATCGTTTTATAAAACTCGAAGAATCGTTTTATAAAACTCTAAGAATCGTCTTATAAAACTCGAGAATCGTTTTATAAAACTCAAGAATCATTTTATAAAACTCGAAGAATCGTTTTATAAAACTCGAGAATCGTTTTATGAAACTCGAAGAATCGTTTTATAAAACTCGACAATCGTTTTATAAAACTCAAGAATCGTTTTATAAAACTAGAAGAATCGTTTTATAAAAATCGAGAATCGTTTTATAAAACTCGAAGAATCGTTTTATAAAACTCGAAGACCGTTTTATAAAACTGGAGAATCATTTTATAAAACTCGAGAATCGTTTTATAAAACTCGAGAATCGTTTTATAAAACTCGAGAATCGTTTTATAAAATTCGAGAATCATTTTATAAAACTCAGGAATCGTTTTATAAAACTCGAAAATCGTTTTATAAAACTCGAGAATCATTTTATAAAACTCGAGAATCGTTTTATAAAACTCGAAGATCGTTTTATAAAACTCGAGAATCGTTTTACAAAATCGCGAAAAACCGAAACCGCCGCAAAACGCGAACTAGTCACGACTAGTTCGCCTGCTGGCGAACTAAGCCGAGCTGGCTTAGTTTGCCAGCAGGCGAACTAGGAGCTTCCCGACTAGTTCGCCTGCTGGCAAACTAAGCCAGCTTGGCTTAGTTCGCCAGCAGGCGAACTAGGAACCTCCGGACTAGTTCGCCTGCAGGCGAACTAAGCCAAGCTGGGTAAGTTCGCCAGCAGGCGAACTAGAGACTCCCCAACGGCGAACTAAGAGGTGCTGACTTTTCCCCACAGATTCTTATCGCCTAGTTCGCCATATGGCGACCTGGCCAAGCTGAACTAGCTCGCCGTACGTCGAGCCGACCATCCCGAGCCTCGATCTCCCAGATCCTTGATTCAAGGCATACGTCATTCGACACGATCGTATTCCGAATCACGGTCGAAATGTCTCCCGTTTCGCCTCGATCCGTCCTATCGTTCGAGTTTTACGATAAAAGCTGTAAAACTTTGTTTTCTCGAAAAGAACTCGAGGAAATGGTATAAAACGGCAACGATTAAACAAAACACCGAATATTGCATAAACTATATGATTTATTCGTCATTTTTCGTAAAAATCGTACAAAACGCGGTTTTAATAAAACCCAGAGTAAATAGTAGAAAACGGCAACGATTAATCGAAACATCGAACATCGCTTAGCTTTACGATTAACTCGAGAAACTTATCTAAAAACGGCATCGTATCTGGAAACGATCTCGTCTAAAGTCATAAAACGCGATAAAAGCCACTCGCGACTTTAAACGAAGTCCAACCCAAAGATACAACGATGTTTTGGCGATTTACTCGCATAAAGAAGATAAATGTCAAACTTTAAGATAAATTTCAACTTTGAGTATAAATAGAAGATTTCCGCGGGAAAAAAGGAAAGATCGAGATAAATGGAAGATTCCCAATAAACTCGAATCTGGGCGAAATGGAAAGACTAAACCGCCTAGGAAGGGAGTATATAAGCAAGAGGCATAGGGCAGAAGCAAAGGGACGAATTTCAGAGCTCTCATCTGAGACTTTTACAACTTTTCTAGACTTAGAATTTTCCGCACTTAGAAACTTAAGCTTTTTCTTGACAAGTTCGGTTTCTATGACTGGCGCTCAATTATTAGACGAACTCGCCCAGGCAGTTTGATCTCTGGTCCAGCTCTATCAACTGAACTAAGTTCGACTTGATCCCCGAAAGGGGTACGTAGGCAGCCTTTCATAAGGTTCAGTCCGAAATCAATCAAACCTTTTTTCCTATCTTTTTTCGTCTTTCGTTATCGAGCTGCGACTCGACTGATCTAGGGTTTTATGTTTGTAACTCGCTGATGGCCCCTGTGGCCAAAGCCTTTGTAATTGCTTGTAATGATCGTAACGCTCTTACGCGAATTGAAAATAAGATCGACTTTTTTTATAAATTCGTTTTATTGCGTTTTTTCATATATTTCCGCATTTATTTGGTTACTTGTCGTTGGCTTTCGCAGAGATCAGGTTCCTCTGGGAAATTAGGGTTTTCCTATGTTTCCTTATTTAACGGAAATCGACAAGTGTGAATCTCGGTTCCCACAGCGCCCTTTGTATCGATCGATATTGATCCCAGAAGGCGGGCCGAGTATATTTCAAGACCGACTTAATCCCAGAAGAAACCAAAAATTACCAAGATAACCCTGGACGACCAGAAACCCTATTTATGTGTTTTCTAAGCCATTGTTGACGGCTAAGCTTTCTTTTATTCTTGTCCTTAGTTCTAGAAGAGAAAGGAGGAACTCCTTCAGAGTCCTCCTGGAACTCCTTTTGTTTTTCATAATATATATCTATTCTATTTATCTATTCATCTATGATTTTTGTGACAAACTTCATGCTTGAATAGATCCACTTGTTAGATTTAGGGTTCAAATAGGTTAAAGGGATTATCCCCTAACTATAGGATCGCTTGTTGTGATATTTATTAACAGAATGTTCTTAAATCCCTATGTTCTAGATTTTCTAACTAGAAACCTGATCTAAGGTGTTTAGATTGTTTGAGCAACCTTTAAACAATACTAAATATCATTAATCTATTCTATTAAGCTAGAATTTGCTAGAGTATAGTGATAGCTTGATATAGAGGCTTTTAGTGGATAAAATTAACTTACTCATTAAGCTTAACTAGGAGCGCGTCAATCGATATTCCCATTGGAAATCGATTGATATTCATATGGAATAATCGATCGATACTGCTGTTGATCGAATATTCTTGTTTGGGTCAATAGATTTACTTAATAGACTTAATCAGTAAAGCGAGTGCTGAATGATTTTTTTTGTTTAGTGGTTAAGCTCTTCAATATCATGCATATAATTGTTTAGCACCTATAGGATTACAATCCCTAATACCTGAAAGAAAACCTAAGTCTAGCAACAATTCTTCCATCAAATACTCTCGGTTACATAAGAACAATTTACCTTGTTCGTCCCTGTAATTTACTTTATTTACTGCTTTATAATTTATTCAATGCTAATTTATTAGCCTAGTTTAATCGTATAACTATTAGATCTAATTGGTTCCCTAGCTCATGGATTTGATCCCTAAGTACTACAACTGAACATCTTATTTGAGAGAGTAAAGTCATTCCTTAGAGTAGTTTGAGTGATATCAAATTTGGCGCCGTTTCCAGGGAGCTTTGATCGCCAGTAGATCTTGTCTAGTTAGATTTAGTCTAGGTTTTACTTTTGTTATAAAAACTCATAAAAAAATTTCTTCTATTTCAGGTACATATATCTCAGTACCAAAAAACAATGAAGAGAGGATTTCTAGGTCCTTCAAAGAAGGAGTCTGCTGATTCATGTCTAAGAGGGGAGTCGACACCCTCCAAGTAGCGATCACTAGCTAAGAGAAGCGAGTATCAATCAATACCAACACTTCAACGTCGATCGATACGAACACCAAGAAGTTGATAAACATCAACACTTCTACATCAATCGGCACTATTCAGCGAGACACCGTTCATCATGTTGATGATCATTCCGGTACTGTTAATTCCAATACTATTCACACAGGTACTGTTCATCTTGCTACTGTTCATTATGATACTATTCATCGCGATACTGTTCACCCAATTTCGATCGACACAGTTCATCCCATGTCGACCGACACAGTTCAACCCGTGTCGACCGACACAGTTCAACCCGTTTCGACCGACACAGTTCATCTCCCGTCGAGCGACACTACTTGCGGAGGGACAAAGAAGGTTTACTTTGATCTGAAACCGATGTATATCACTCTTATGAACCAGCGTCCCTTTCATGGCCTTCCTGACGAGAAACCAATGGATCAGATCGACATATTTGAAGAACTAGTATGGTTTGTTTTTAATGAAGTCAATGAAGACCGCAACTTCTGCAAACTCTTCCCATACACTCTTGCTGGAGAAGCAACATGTTGGTTTAAGGAGTTTCAACCAGAATCCCTCAAGACCCGGATTGATATCATAGGAGTCTTCTTCAACAAATTTCTCTACAATTCTGCAGAAAATATATCGGTACCAAGTGATCTCGAGCCAAAGTTCGAAGAGCAATCGATTGATGCCGAGAAAAAGGATGCGTATTGGGCGGCTAGGAATGGATTGAAACCCCCAAATCCCGGGGTATGGGTTTTACTCGATTTGTTGCCAACCTTATCGTGGGTTGTCTGAGTATGAGTTGTCCGAATTGACATGCGTCCATTCGAAGTTCTCACAACATTTTTGAAGCCTTGTAGTTTCGTCTCCGAGTAGAGGAGAGGCTGTGGACTCGCCACCCGAGAGCTACTTTACTTGTTATAAAGGTTTTCTGATGCAATACTATCTTTGGTTCCCATCCTAGAGGTTGTTTGTGGGAGTCGATTTCACCCTACTGTCAAATAAATCGTAAATAAGGAAACTTCGGGAAAACCCTAAGTTTCCAGAGGAACCGGCTATCTGCGAGAACCGCACAACGAAAATAAGATGACGAAAATACTTAGAATTTAAATGAGAATAAACGAAAATAGAGAGCAAAGAGGTTCTTATTCCGAATCTGCGTTGAACTG